>VYXF01006932.1:604483-657073 GCA_013397295.1 Polioptila caerulea
AAAGAAAAAAGAAAAAGCAGAGAAAGAAAAAAAATCCTCCTTGATTGCTGAGGCGCTGATGGCAGGACCCCTCCTTCCCCGCTGAACCACTTAATCAGGCTGGGCCCGGCAGCAGCAGGTGCCCACCGAGGCGGCCTCGGGAAATCGCCTCATCACCGGCAAATGGCCCTGATGGCGGCTCCGCAGGAGCCCTGCGAGGCCGACTCTTAGCGGGCTCACGGCAGCTCCTCCGGCAGCGCTGGAGCGTCCCGCCTTTCCCCGAGGCTGGGAGCAGGGAGCAGGGAGCCAGCCCCGTCCCTTCCCCGGGCAGCGCCCTCGGGCTCTGGCCGCCCAGCCCTGAGGCGCTGGCAGTGATAGCACAGCCCAGTGCTCTCAGCTTTGAGGCAGAGGACTTAGAGCTCCTTGGGGGGAAAATGGCATTTCTGAGGACAGGCGGCATCAGGGGCCACCTGTGACACAAACTGGCTAGACTGACCATTTTCCTGGCGTTGCATCTTTTTTGCTTACAGCCACACGTCTGTAAGCCAGACAGGGGCTCTCTGCTCCTCCTCTGGAAAGTTGTGCCTTCATGTACGGTGCCCATATGGGGCCTTACTCCAAATCTGATCCAATCTGTCTGTATTATGGAAGTAATCACAGTTTTGGCATAACCCTGGTGCTTTTCTCTTGGCTTCTGTACTTACCACAAATACCAATGTCTTCCTGTGACCCACCGTTCTCTGCCCTGGGCATTAGCAGTGTTGTGTGGCTGCCCTACCAACTTTACTCGAGGTGAAGTGATTACAGCCCCTGTCTCCTCTGGATAAATGTCTTCAGTTGCTCAGCAACCTCCACACCAGGATTAAATTAACTTTGATTACAATTACAGACAGCACAAATCAGCCTGCACCATCAGAAGAAAGCAGAGTATGGGTTGGTTTTTTTCTGGAGGATTTTCTTCTCAAATGCTGTTGTTGGGGGGGAGGGTGGAATTGCATCTCACCTCTTTCCCTCCCTTGCTTTGTGTTGAGCATGGATGCATCCCAATCCTCATGCTTTAAATGCACTGTGGGACTGAGCACGAAAGAGTTCATTTACATGCCTGAAAATATTATCCTGCTTGGGGAAGAAAAGCAGAGAGGAGGCCCAGGTGCTGAAGGCAGCTTTGCTCTTATGTCAAGGCCCCAAAACTTCCTCTGGTGAAACTGATAGGCTTAAATACAGCTGCTCATCACTTCCATAAGGCCTTTGCTACTCATCACCTCCTCCAGGTGCTCAAGTTAACAATAGCAACGTGCAGTTATTATATTTGGCTTCACGGCTCCCTGGAACAGACTTCCTGTCTGGGAGGTGCAGCTCCATAAAACCCCCACGTGATGAGGATTGCAGGCAACCAGCCCCGCAGGGATCAGACCTATGGTACACAAAGTGGAAAGATTAATCACTTCTATCTGCTGCTCATGGTCTCCTGTGTCTGCCCCTGGAGGAGACTTGCCAGGCTGGCAGGACGCTTTCATGGTGCCCAGCACCTTGTTGTGTGGGCTGCAGTGGGGTCACCTGGACTGGCAGGAAAGCCTTTGCCTAGGGTCTAGGAAACTGAATGTTGCTTGAAGCACTGCCCTTATACTCCTGGCCTTGGGAAGGTCAGATTGTTCTGCTCCCTGTTTTTTGCATCTCTTCTCTTCACTACCTCCTTTTAGCCAAAACAGAGCCTCTCTTTCCATGGTTTCCCCACTTTCCTGGCCTGTGGCTCCGGAGAGCTGGGTGCACCTGGTCACCATCAGCCTGCAGGAGACCTGCTGGCATTGCTCTGAAGGAACTACTGAACTATGTTTCTTTGGGGAAGAACGTTCCTCAGATAGATGGAGAGGAAAATGGTGCAGAGTGGTGAATCAGTGTAGGACCTGGGATTGGCAGCACCACTGAGAGTCACAGAGAGCTTGGGTGTAGATAAAATTAATGTTTGCTTTTTAGATGCCTTATTAGAGGGGCAGTGTTTCTTTTCTTCCTGGGCAAAGAGGAAAAGAGAAAGGAGAAGGCAGAGCAAGAAAGCAGCTTTTGCTCCTCTCTGTGGTTCTCTGGCCAGGAGACTTCTGCCAATGCAGTAGGTAAGCACATTGGCTGCTGCAGGAATTGGCCAGCAACAAACGACTGTTCCCAAGTGGGAGTGGGGAAGGAAGTGTGGAGGCTCATTACATTTAATGTAATTACTCTGGACTTAGAGCAGGGTATGTGACAAAGGAATTTGGCCTTCTCTTTTCTTCCTCCCTCCCTGCCTCAATATTCAATGATATAAGAGTCTGGTCCTGTCAGTTTGTAATCCAAAGAGGCTCTTCGCAGTTCTCCTTAAAACAGGGACCCCCTGGCCTTGCACAGGTAGAAGTAACATGGCAGAACAATTTCTAAATAGGCCTAGAATTTGGCCAAGGCTGCTGCTGGGCAGAGGTCTGATGCAGGTGTTCTGTCCTGGTGTCCTTTACCAGCTACCCTCCCAGATCCACCACCGGAGTCGAAGCTGCTCCTTGGCCTTCTGCCCATTTCCTGCATGGGAGACACTGGCCATCAGACACTGGCCCCTTTGCCTGGGACCCACCACTGCACCTGCACTGCCTGCAAAACAGATGGCTGGAGAAGCATTGGCCAGGATGGCCCAGAGGTGGATGGGATATGGGGCTTTGATCCACCCACTCCACCTTTCTCAGCTCTCATTTTTTGCCTTCCTTGTTTAATGCTGAGGTAGATGGAGATGGCCCAAAAGCTGTGGCTGAGCTGTCCTGCTCTCTCAGGAATGCACCTCTCCTCATCTCACTGGGATTACACTCCTGTCCTGCCATGGACCCCCTGGGTCCCCAGTATTGACCTTCCCCCTGAGGCTCCCAAGGCTTGTCCATGCAAGCCAGGCTGGGCCCATCTCCTGCTGGATCCTTCATGGGTTACCCAGGCTGTGGCAGTGGGTGGCTACCTGTGCTCTGGTAAAGCACCTAGTCATGGTCTGTCACTGCTCACAGCTGTCTTTCAGTGTCTGCTTTCTCTCTCTCATGAGTGTCCTGATGTTTCCTGACACTTTCACCTTCCTCTTCCTTGTGTGCACCCAGGGGAAAGTGTCTTTGACTCACGCTCCCGTTTCACCGTGACGCATTTCAGCCCTGCTGCAGCCTGCTCTGACCACTCGCCAGAGTGCAGCATGTCAGACATGCCAGAGGCTGCCAGGGTTTGTCTTTCCAGACCACATTTCTGATGAGGAACATTTGCATTGACCAAGTCCGCCTTTCACAGACTTGGTCAAAAAGATCACTTTGATCTGGAGATCATCTAGGAGTGGCAGGTCCTTGCTCACCTTTTTTAGTTAGTCTGGACTTTCAAATGACTTAAACATGGCTTGTATCTGTCCCTTGTTTTGAAAAGAAAACCTGAGCTATTGCTTGGTATCCTCAACTCAAGGGCTCCTGTGATACCCTCAAGTAGTCGCTTCAGCAGTGGTGATGGAGCCATCCAAAACTAAATGCCCAGTGGTTCCCACTGCCCCTACCACTCTTCTCAACACCGTTCCTGGCCATGGAACCTGCACATGGCTACGTACAGCCTCTGGCCAAGGTGCTGTCTGTCTTCCATTTCCCTTTCAGAAACAAGTGTCCACAGCATCCATTTCTCTTATGCAGATAAACCCAAGTTTCAGAATATGGAGAATTTTTGGTCCATTTAAATACTTATTTGCTAACACAAAAGCAAGTGCCCCCATAATTTAATATGCTTCTGGAAGTAATTGGATAGAAGTCCTTTTTTTCTTTTCCTCCTGTCATCTTGCGTTTGTTTAATTTGGCTGTCGTGACATGAAGTGACAGATCCCATGATCTGTTTTTACAGATAGCAAAACTCTGGGATTCTTCTTTCTGCACTGTTAGAAATTTATGTATTCTCCCCATTCACTCGTACATCACTATTGTGTCAGATTACTGACCCCCTTAAGAATAAATGCATTTTAATACAGCTGACCCAGAAACCTCCCAGAGGGGAGATAAAGCGTAGCTCTGAGAACCAGCTGAATTTGCTGTAACTTAGAGAGGAATCAGAGAAGGGTCCAAAGTGGGCAATGGCTCAGTGCCACGGTTATTTCCCATTAACATGTTCACATTTCCTGCTGCTCGCAGCATTCTGGTCCCAGGGCTGCATCCATTCCTCCGGTTGGGAAGGAGTTGCTCACGCAGACTTTTCAGCAATGTTTTCCCAGATTCAAGGGAAGATCAGGCTTTATTCCTGTGCAGAGAAGGCAACAGGGTTATCCCAGAGATGGGACAGGGAAGATGATGTCAGGCACAGCAGGCACCGAGAGCAGCAACATCCAAGGACAGGTATTACTCAGGCACAAGCCCTGCAAGGGCGGGAAGGAGGGGACACAGCTGTCTGCAGGGGTGGAGGAGCATTACAAATAATGCCTCGCAGTACATTTGCCTGGCTGGCAATGTTCTTGGCACTTCTGTTTAAAAAATATTTATCAGAAGAAAGGAGAAACAGCAGGAAATTGCAGATTCAACCTTGTATGTAAATGCAAAGTTGCAGAGTGCAGGAGAGGAAAATATCATCTTTTTCTTTCTAGAAGTTTTTAGACTTTTTTTTTTCAAATTTATTACTATGACTCTTGCTCCCTGTACATTTTAGCACGTTATTTTAAATAATTTCTGTAAGATGCATTTAAAGCTTGAAGGACGTGCTCAGTATGGAAGACCACAGGCCGCTTCCACTCCTCTTGCTTTGAGGTTTCTGAGTCAAGTGTTTGGATCCCTGTGGGGGCCTTCAGTTCAAAGGAAATGTCTTCAGATTATAGCCATGGCAAATTGTTGGGAGGGAATTTCTGTCACCTTGGATGACTCCAGTTACCCATGATATTATTCTAACACCTTTCCCATGCACCACAGGCCTCAGGTTCTTAATGTCTGTGCCAGAGCCTACCAGTGGCCAAATACAGACCTTTGTGGCAAAATTTCTCTTTATTTATAAGATGCATGTTGCATGTTTTCCTCAAGCAGCTCATAAAGGCCATGCTGTTATTGGCTCTCAAAGGTGGGCTCTGCAGTGGCCCTAGCAAGGACCTTGTCCCGTGGGAACAGCAGATGTGGGTGAATGCTCCACAAAGGAGCCTGCCCATGCTTTGTGTTTGCCACCACAGCCAGCTTGGGTGTGTGGAGCCTCCCTCTGTGTCTGCAGAAGGGATGGAACCTCCTGCTGGAGAAATTCCCACCCTGCACTGCTGAGGCCATGGGGAAGGTACTTCAAGCCAGCAATGTGTTTCGTACCCTCCCTCAAAAGGATCAAACCCTCCCATTTCTCATACACACAGAAGGAATGAGCCTTTCTGCTAGTTTATTACTGATGTTCAGGAGTGTAGGGATGAATCAGAAAGTGGCTAAGTTCATTTGCTTAATCTTTCAGGGCAGCAAAGATTGGATAGACTCTTCTAATCCTTGTTTCCCTTCACTGAGAGGGGTATAAAAGCCAGGAGGAGAAAACAGCTGAGGTTTCATATCTCAGGTTGATTTTGCAGCACAGACAAAAAAAGAAAGCAAGCTACTCCTCTTGTTTGGAGCTGAAGAACATTTGCTCTGGAAGCCCTTGAAAGAAAATAAACACCATGCAATATGGTGTTGTTTGTACAATCAGTTTTCTGTGAAAAACTTCACTTTATATAGTTACAAAGATCTGGATAGCGGTGATCACGTATGTGAATTTAGGGACTATGCAGTAGCCAGGGTAATATTTCTACAAACGCCCAATTAGAGAACAAAGCAGGTGACACAGAAAGATGCATTTCTGAGAGCTGCTCTCCTTCTCTCCAATACAGACTCACACACATGCACATATACACATACATATATACATATATATAGTTATACATATAGACACACGAGAGTTTATTTAGATCTAAGGCCCATTTAACAACCTAGCTTTAAGACTCATGATGAGATTAATTGGGTGTGGTAATTGTATGTGCTTGCAAACTACTTAGCAGTTATACTTGAAGTTACCAAGAAATTCTGTGGTGAATTACCCTAGGATTTTAATTCTGAGAAAGGCAAGGACAAAGTTAACAGAGGTCTAGTTTGAAGAGAGTTGAGCACCAGATAATTATCCTACAGTGCTGTATATCTACAACATGTACCGTTGCCATGACCTGTTGCAACAGCATAATACGATGTTTTCCATAATACGATATTAATTCTGCACCACAGCTTGGGATTCCCTTCTCAAATCCATGTGTAGTTTTTGTCTGTGGTCCAGAGAGGGGACCTGGCTGTGCCTTAGGTCACTGCAGGTGACTTACCACCATCTCCTTTCCTTACACACCAAGACATGGATGAAGGTGCCAGATATCAGGCACCTATTTTTGAAAATTTTTTCATGAAAAAGTCTGTTTTCAGGAACCAAAGCATTTGAATTCTTAAAAAATATGGTGCAAGGGGCTGTTGGCCTCCTGTGTCAGCTGAACTGAGGGGAAGATGGAGGATTGGTACACAGAAGCACATTTCTTTCATCTATAACCATCTACTCTGTGCATTAAAACCAAAGAAGCCATAAATTTCCTTTACTCTTCTCAATCCCCTCAGGGCGTACAAGGCTGTGGTCCTGATAGGAGCTGGATGGGGCAGGGGTCTCAGCCCTGCAGGGAGCTGGGGGATGGTTTCAGCAGCCAGGCTTGACAAGTTGGGTCTGCTGTGGCTGAGCGGGTGTCCCCAGGCAGTCAGTCCCCTGGTAAGCAGGCAGGGCTGGCACCCTCCTCACAGCAAATGACAAGCAGAGCTTGGCTTGTCCTCTGCAGTATCACTGGGTCTCCAACCCAGCTGCTTGAGTTGCACAGGCAAGGGGCTTCATCTCCAGTGCCCAGGCAACGGGAGTGAATGGAGGAGAGGTGAGGTCAAATGAAATCTCTGCAGCACTTAAGTTCACAAGCAAATATCTAATTAGAGAAATGTCTGACTTCAATAATAAATGAGCAGAATATCAAGAGACATGAGTACTGGCAAAGTACATCCACGGCAAAGTCTTTACAATGGGGGCATTTTTTGGCCTGCCCTCCTAAGGTCCTCACGTAAGTGGAAAAACCACGTGTGCAGCTGCTAAGGGTAGGGCATGACTTTCCTTGCTCTTGCTCTAACAATTTGGAGGCACCCATCGGCAAACTCACCCTCATCAATTCTGCATCTTCCTGAAAATGTACTTTTAAGCACCTTAATTGCATTTCAGAGATAACCCTGCAGGCAAAGTGACAGGAAGAGAAACCATATGGAGCAGTTTGGCGGTCAGGCTCTTTGTTTTAAATCAATCAAACATCTGCGGCTAATGTAGCTTTGGGCTGCTCCTCAGGAAACATTAGCCCTATTAGTCTGGGCTGGCAGGAACACAAAATAATATATTTATGGACAAAGCACATGTGCATTACTGTTGGAGAGCAAGTGGAGGAGGAGGAGAAGATCTGTGGTCAGCACTTTGCCTTCTCAGGAGGTCAGCTCCAACAAGCAAAGAGAGGGAGCAGGGTGTCCTGTCTCCTTGCTCTAGCCCCATGCCACCCACCTCCCTGCCTGGGAGCAGCCTCGAGACTTGCTGCCACAATCCCAGACAGGAAGGACCATGAAAAAATGCTGCACGGCTTCTGCGTTAAAGGAATGTGAGGCGGGAGGGTGGAGTGGGATGTGTTACAGTCTGCTGGGACAGTGATGGAGGGAAGCACCGGATGGTGGGGCTGGCCATGGGGTTGTGTCTGGCTCCCCCACAACACCACATCCCCACAGAGCTGGTGGAAAACAGCAGGGACAGGATGGGTATCCCATCTCAGTCCCCACAAGTGGAGACAAGGACCGTGTGCGATGGAGCTGGGTGCTGCCAGGCTGAAACCACCATTTCACACCAAGGGCTACAGCACACAGAGATGGGCTGGTTCCCTGTCTAGCTTTCCATTTTTGGTCTAGACAGACAGCTCATGCCATTTTCATCTCACGTGGTGTCTGTGTGCGCTTAGGTAACGGAAGCAGTCCCAAGGAGGACGTGGGAGATGGGAAGGGTAACAAGGCTTTTTCATTTACATTGTCATGCAGACAAGTACAGATGCATGTGCAGGTGCATCAATGAGAAGCTCTAGGAAACACCTGACAAAGCACCTCTCTGGTCTGTCCACCCATACCTCAGTTGCCTGGGAAATGGTGAACCATGACTGAGAGCATGAAGAACAAGAACTTTGGGACTGCTTCATAGCCAGTCACTTCCCTTGTATGCAAAGGAATTTGCACTAGAGAAAGCTTATAAGGTGTGGAAAATACTGTATATATCCTTAATCAGATCCCTAAACCCACTTTTAGGCTTCTTTGTTTCTTTTCGCTGCAGGGAAAACCAAAAGCCTGTGGCACTGACCGGGTTAAGTTAGAGCAGCCATATTTAGGGAAAAGTGCATCACTGACACATTTTGATTCTGCCAAAATAAAACATTGTGAATCCTAAAAGCACAAACAATTGTTAAATTCAAGAGAAAACACAAACTTATTCAGAATAAGGAGTTGTATATTTGTTAGGCTGAGACAAACCTTAATGACTGAGACCTGCCTCTTAGTGACACAATCAAATAATTGCACAACTATGACAGTTCAATTATGTTTCCATTCCAGCACTAGATGAACCTGTCTTCTAAAATACGGTCTAATTCATCATCTTCTATTTTTTTTTATGCTAACGACACTGGGCAGAGTCAGGGTTTTGGGGGTGCCTCAGCTGTGACTTTCCAGATTTTTACATGTTGTATTCTAAATTTGCACCTCTACAGACTACAGTGGCAGGGGCTGTGGAGAGGAGGATAGCAGAATGTACAATTTGTTTGTTTGTTTGTTTGTTTTTAATCATGCATCCATGTATGTATTTATTGCTAGTGTGTATGTATCTGTTTGAGGAGCTTCCACTGGTACAGTGAATGTGAATTGCGAAGAGATCACTTTTACATTCAGGAAATATAATGACTTAAATCTGGAGAATACCAGCTCTGTTTCCATATCTGGGTTTTCATGAGCATGCTCATTTGTCACTGTGGCTTTCCTACAGGGATGCAGAGGAACAAAGCTGGTTTTGTGAAGCAGAGCTGCTGAAGCAGGTAACTGCACACCCTGCTGCCGCTCTGCTGCAGCTCATGCCCCTCACATCCCCCTCATTGTCCTTCTGTCCACATCCATCCACATATCCCACAGCCCTTGGGCTTTTCCAAAATGTGTCAGCTCCCAGTGTTTTCAGCTGCACTGGGTCTCTTCCTGCCCCGGTAAACATCCCCATTTATGAGCAGATACCTACTTCCACCTTCCTCTTCTCTAAAGGGATGTATGAATTCTGCTAACTCATCAGCCTCATTCTCCCAGAAGGGAGCTCCATCTCCTATGAAATGGGAAAACCCCTGGGACAGCCACTATTGCCTTTTCCTTTCCCAAAGAGTGACAAAGTTTCAGTGCTTAAAGACAGGAGAGGGACTCGACTAACCTTTCTTTGAGGGCCCATGAAAGCAACACATGTGATACACTTTGCTCCTAAGGGAAGGCTGGAGAAACATCTACGCATTTCCTCCAGTGCATGCATGAGAAGGCACAAGTCTGAAGACTGCTGCTAATTTTGTCAAAGGATGTATTTTCCAAAGTACTCATAACTCAGGCAGATGTTCCAATTTATTTGCAGATTATTTGAAAATCCACCTCTACTCAAAAGAGTAAGTGCTGTAACTGTGCCAGGGACCTGCTGCATCCACACCACTTACCACCTTCTCCGAGAACATCATAATTCTCAGTAGCAGCCCCATCATGCATAACACACCAGGTTGGTTTGAATTTTCCCAGCACCACAAACAAAATGTTTCCTTGAGTCATCCAGAGCTGAGGGGCTTCAGGAGGAAACCAAGGAGTACCTCAGAGAAACTGCTGCTGGTGGAGCTTCTTAGTGTGGCCAAGGTTCTTCTGGGAGGGTGGGAAGAATAAGTAGTAGGTGTTTCTGGGAGGGAAAATGGTAGAGGAGAGTTTGCTTTGAAAATGTTGTGTACCACCACCTGAAAGCAACATATCATGGCAGGGGAAATACAGGAGGTAGCTGAGGTCTTGCAGCAGACTTCTGAGCATTGGCTGCCCCATGGTCACCTCGGTGGCTCAGCAGACCAGGCACCTGTGTTTTGTAGGTCACAGAGCAGGATGGGGCCTCAGGCAGCACATGGGGTTCAAATGGACTGAATTTCCACAGCTTCCACAAAGGATATTACAGTTAGGAGTCATCCTAGTCCACGCAGTCCATGGCAATCATCGTAATAATATATTTGTAGTCATCAACTACAAGGGGAAATCTTTTCCTTCTTGAGCATTATCTAAGGAAAGGGTGTGGGAGTTTCTCATCAGAAACGACAGGAATTCAAAGAAAGGGTGACAGTCCTTCCTTGTGCAACTGAAGGTCTCTTGTGACCCCAAAGAGGTGATACTGCAAAAAAGGATTCAGCGAAGAGTCAGTGTAATTCCAAGTTCACTTTGTGCTGTCACCAGCTGCTTGAAAGGCTTCAGTGCTGGCCCAGTGTTGGAAGTCAAGGACATGGAAAGATAATGCTGCAGGGGAAAATGAAGTTCTTTGCCATGAGTGTTGCTGTGGGGAGATGGAGGCTGTGACCACCCTTATGAGGAGGGTGCATCACAATTAAGAGAGACAATGAGAAACAATGTAGTGACCACATGTGGATTTGAAGATGGTCTGGTAAAACACTGATTTGTGTCCAGGAACAGATACAAGGGAGGGATGTGACATTATGGGAGCTGTCCCACTGCCTTCACATCCCTTTGGATGAGATCTATGGTATCCTCACTCCCAAGGAAAAAGGATGTGCAGGGCCGTAATAGAACCACAGCAGTCATAGAATGGTTTGGGTCAGAAGGGACTTTTAGAGATTGTCTAGTCCAAGGCTCCTGCAATGAGCCAGGATATCTTCAACTAGATCATGCTGCTCAGAGACCCTTCCAGCATGATCTTCAATCTTTCCAGGGATGGGGCATCCACAACCTCTCTGAATAAGGTGTTCCAGCATTTTACCACTCTCACTGTAAAAACTTTTTCCTTCTATCTTATGTAAAGCAACCCTCTCCTAATTAAAAGCCATTCCACCTTGTCCTATCTCTACAGACCTTTGTAAAAAGTCCTTATTCAGCTCTCTTTGTAAGCTCCTTTTAGGTACTGGAAGGCTGTAAGGTCTGCCCCGAGCCTTCTCTTCTTCAGGCTGAACAATCCCAGCTCTCTCCATAGAAGAGGTGCTCCAGACCATCACTTTCATGGCCTCCTCTGGATTCACTCCAGCGGGTTTATGTCCTTCCTGAGCTGAAGACCTCAGAGTTGGAAGTGGCACTCCAGGTGAGGTAAAAGAGTTATTTTACTCTCACCAGAGAGGAGAGAAAGAATCACCTCCTTAACCGGCTGATCATGCTGCTTTTGATGCAGCTCAAGATGCAATTGGTTTTCTGGGCTTTCGAGCACTTGTTGTCGGGTCATGTCCAGCCTTTCATCCACCAGCACCATCAAGTTCTCCTCAGCATCATCTTTGTTCGTGCCCAAGCCTGTATTGGCAGTGGGGTTTGCCCCAACCCAGGTGTAGGGTCCAAGGCTGCGGTCTCCAGGCTGGGCCCCTTTTGCCTTTTTGCCTACTTGTTCTTTGAGGAGGCTGTATTCAGGTGGGCTGCAGCAGCCCTTTACAAACAGGCAGTGAGGAGCCTTGCCCAGCCCATGTTGGGGGTTACCAGATAAGGTGGTCTGATAATGAATCTCTGCATTTTCACCCTGACCAGCACCGCCTCTGGGAGCTTTGCAAGACTCATTGTCCAAGAACCATATCCTGTCCCTAATCTTCCCCCTAGGTACCATATAAATCAATGTTTGTTTTCTTTTGCTTTCATCAGATTCTCTAATTATTAACTGTGCGGAGGATTGGTGGTTTAGTGTGTGGTTACTTCCTCTCGCTGGGGGGAAGGTGCTCTGCACAAGCCAGGGGCTTGTTTGCTCCTTGGTGCTCCTGAAAGATAAGAAAGACATTGAACAATGAGAACCCAATCATCTTTCTTTTTCCCCCCATGACCATTAGTTTGATTCATGGTACTTTTTGTTTGTCACTGATGAGTAATGAGCTATTCCATCTTCACTCTAGATCTATGCAGAAATGATAGGTGCACATCACACAATGTAAAAGACATGCGGATTTAACCCCTTGGCCAACAATGTGCTGCTAACAACTTGTGCCTTGGAAATAGTGTTGTGGTAGCAGAGGGGGAAAGTATTTTCTTTTTAAATCCACCTTTGATTAGGGACATACATTTTTGGAGTGACAGCCTGCCAGAAATACAGTGTTACACAAGCTCTCATCATCTGAACCTGCATCCTGGAGTTGCTCGTTTTTCTCTTTCAAGGTCATTCTGTTATTATGCAATTGCCCAAGTAAGGCAGGGACTAAAGGTGTAAACAGACAAAGAAGGTTTTGATTCACTCCCACCAGTGCAGGGCCTTTAGGACTGCCCATTTAGGTACATACATCTGAAATATTTCCCATGTTTTCTCTCAATTTGGCCCTTTTTTGGTGCAGTCCCTGTGCAGTCTGGGGCTGGGAAGTGCCACCCGTCTCTGTATGCCGGGTGTCTTGGAGTCCCACTCTCCCTGTGCCAGGCTGGAGCTGTGCAATGGAGGGTGCTGCGCCAGCATGCCAACCACCTTCCCACCAACCTGGAGCACAGGGCACATGCTTCAGTCCCACCGTGAGCAGCCATGGCCAGAAACCCCCGTGCCAGGTCAGCCTGGTGGTCCCTCGAGACCAACCCCCTCCCTCCAGCAATGCCTAGTACAGTAGAGGCTCAGTGGCTTTGGCACCTCTATAGGTTGGGGGCAGTGGCACCCCAGCTGGCAGGCAGCCCTTGCTCATGCCCCCCTGTCTCAGCCCAGGTGCCATCAGGAGAATCTGTGTGCGGGTTAATAGCAGCGCTGAAATGGCGATGGTTTTCCAGAGCCCGCCGGAGCTGACTCATAGAACAGAGCTTTGCCAGAGATGACAGGGGGATAGAAATCAGGGCCCTGATGAGCTTCTCCCTCAATTATTTATTTATTTTGTGCACCGTCTTCTCCTTCTGCCTGTTGGCAATGAGAAGAATTCATAAATGATGGTAATAAATGCAGAATGACAGCTAATCTTAATTGACCAAAGCTTCCCTCAAAAGACTGGGTCGTGCTGGATGTAATATGCTCTAAACGTAAAAATATAAGCCAGGAAATTACACTGGTGGTTTTACATGCCTTTAATCGAATGGGGTTTATGCTGCCAAGCAACAAAATCAAGGTGAGATCCATCTGTGAGGGGGATTTTTTTCCCCAAAAGAGGAACTCTGCAGTTCTGTGGCCTTGCATTGCTGCTCCATCCTGCCGCCTCTGCTTCCCAAACCTGCTAATTTGGGCTCCAAAGTGGCACTACTCAGTAGGGTTTTATTTTCTTCTGCCGAATCTATCTTCACCTTTCTGGGCATTCAGTGCAGCCACTGTGCTGAGACACCACTGAGATGTGCCTGAGAGGACCCCCTGTATTTTGCTGATGACATTTTGCCTTGGTGGGTTACTCATTTTCTCTCCAAATATAATGCACCATAGACTGTTACTGGTTTTTCCAGAAAACATTTTTCCTCCCAGGAGATGGGTATCGATAGCAAGATGCCCCCTTATGTTCCATCAACTCTGGCACATTTCTCTCGGAAACTAGTGCGGGAACGCCTGGGGGATATTTAGGGTTAGGGGGATCTTCAGGGCTAGGGGGAAAGAGGAGAAGGCCAGGCCCAGCTATTCCCTTCAGGACAGGGAGGTAGCACTTGGTGACCCCCTGGCAGACCTCTCCTTCAATCAGAGGGTATCCATTATTTTCCAGTGATCCAGGGACCCAGTGTTGCGGTGGCTGCTCCCACTCCTGCCTTGGGCTTGCAGCACCATCTCACTCCCCAAATTACTTCTCTGCATGGAGGTGTCTGGAACACTAGGGCTGGACCACGTGAAGAATGAGGGCGAAAGGAGAGGGAAAGGTTAGGAAGGAAACCTGAAGACAAGAGCATTTTTGCAGTCCTGCCAGGATGCTCCTGCTTGGGGTTTCTTTCCGCACTTCCCGTCTCGGGTAGGTTCCCTCCCCGCCTGTCATGCCAGCTCAGCTGGGCTCGTACTGCGGCACTTTCCTGAGAACATCCCAGAGACTTCAAAACCTCCTCCTCGTCCTGGCAGAATGACTTGCAGCTTTTCCGAAAACTGGCAAGCAGCCTCAATGCTTTACCATGGGAGGAAGGTTAACTCCTTCACTCCTTTTCTCCTTCCCTCCCCTTCCCCCCAGCCCAGAGCATCATCCTGCTGGTTTGCCTGGGAACTGGCTGTCAGGAACGACGGAGGAGGAAATCGTTTATTTTTAAGAGCATTTAGCCCTCATAGCTTCTTGGCTCGGGGTGTGGGGAACTCAGGCTTGCACCGACAGCCAGAGGTTTCATCCATCTGAGGCCATGAGATAAAATCATTTGCACTTGGTTTGTGAAAAGGGCAATTATTGAGGGTTTGGGGGTCAGTTGTTTGCAGCGTGAGGAACATTTAGAAGTGAGGACGAAAGCTTTATCCTTCAGGCACTGCAGGGAGGAGCTGGCAGCGGCTCAAAGGGTGCCCAGCCCCGAAGGAATATTTTAAAGTTTTCCTATTTTGTAGCTCTGCATAAGAGCAACCCGCAGCAATCGCGCAGCAGGACTCCTGCCTCCTCTTCTTAGCTGTGCCTTGGGCTTGCAGCGTCACCTTCTTCAAGAATACCTGTTTTCCTGGTTAATTTTCAAAAACACTAATTCCCCCCCACCCCGCCCCCACAGGAAGCTCTGAAGGTACAAAACCCATTGGAGTTCAATGCACTGCAGCTGCAAACCTGGCTAAGCCCCGGGCTCCCTGCTTTGCACCCAGGTAAAGCATGACCCTGGGCTGCTGCCTCCATTCCCCTCTGTCCATGGGCTCCTCTGTGCCCCCACTCCCCAGGGCAGCCCTGGTCCTGGGCACTGCTGGAGTGGAATAACCACCCTGGCAGAGGCTAGTCAGGACGGCCAGGATACATGCTGTGGGAGAGGTGAGGGGTGAGGAGAAAGAAGACCAAGAGACTGCCACAGCAAAGGAGTCCAGCCCAGTAAGACAGGCCTTAAACTTTCCCCCCTTTTTCAGACTTGATTCTCACTCCTGCGATGTCAAGATTTCAGATTATTGGGAGATAAATTTAGAAAAGATCTGAAAAGTAATTTAGAAACCTAAAAATATCCTGTGAGCCTGTCTATCCAGTAAATGTAAAACCAGAAGGGAGGAAGAAGAAGAAAAATGAGTAGGGGGCTATGGGCAAAAAGGAATAAACAATTATGAGACCAGGCAGCCATGACAGAGAGAAATCTCTCTTGCATGTGCTTCTGGTCCCTGGGATCTGGATCTGGACAAGAAGGCTACCTAAACTTGTCTCTCCACACATTGAGAAAATGTGGCCAGCTATTTTGATATTAAAGTTGAGAGATGCCATGTCATGTCACAGTGGGTAGCCCTGTGGGACTGCTCACTGCTTCACCATCTGCACCTGTCCCGGCTGGGGCACCACCAGAACCCATGGCCCAGCAGGATGTGATTCCTGATCTTTCTTTCTGTCCCTGATAATGTTGTAAAAAACACCATTTGCCCTGAATGATTAACCAGATGTGGAGCTGGTGGGAATTAAATAGCAAAGGGTAATTTTCTTCAGGAGTTTTGGGAAACTGAGTAAGCACAGCTTGGCCAGTGATGGGGATTTGATGTAGCAGGGTTGGACTTGGAGGCCACTGACAGCCTCTGGCTTGGTGAGCCAGGTCCAGGGTGCCACCAGGAAATCCAGCCAAGAGCAAAAGCAGATGAGGTTGAAGATAAGCAGCAATGTTTAAACAAGGTGTCTGCGCCAAGGAGAAGCCACCTACAGCACAGGACTACAGTCCATGCTGCAGGAAGGACCAGAGGCAGGCAACATAATGCAGCAGGGCTGGCTGCCCCAGCCAGAGCTGGAACTGGCTTCCTAGTCCCCCATGAGAAAGCAACCCAGGGGACCAGTGTACTCGACTGCCATCACAGCACCAGAGCCCCCAGGGGGGAGTGTGGCAGCCCAGGAGGACATGAGGAGGGGGCAGTGAGGGCTGCAGATGTTTCCTGCTTGCTGAACATGAGTTGCAGAGAGGATATAAATGTTGATGCTGCGAGCTAAGCCTCGCCTCGTATCACGCCTTTCTTTTATAACCTCTTATTTTTAATATCCTGTTGAGACAAACAGCCTGTGCAAGTGTGCTGGGGGGATCTGCCAAGCAGCTGAGTGTTTGGGAGGATTTCAGTCTGAAAGGTGCTCTAAGAAACTCAGTATAGCAGGAAGTGCTGGGCTGCTAAACTGTTCCTGTCCCAACATTGAGTCCCTTAGGAGCAACAGAGAGATGTGACATGGCCACAGGGTCTGGGTCAGGCACTTGGGTTCAGTGGTAACAGACCATGGAGAACAGATTGCAGCAGGACAGGGAGATGAAATGACAAGTGCTGAGATGGTTTGTCCAAGGAGTCATAGGATGCCATGGACATCTCCCATGTGATCTCCTTGAATGCCCCTGGGACACTATAACGCTTTGTCTAGCTGCAGCTGGCACACATGGTGATGAATGTTGGCGTTGGGTAGATCAAACACAGCTTCACATATGGTGACATTGCTGGCCACCATGAGCCTGTGTCATAAGTGCACTCCTGGCTGCAGCAACATCACCTCTCCTTCTGCATCTCCCATCAAACAAAGAGGTGACTTTGCAGCAGGTATTTTTCCTTTTCCCCTCTCAGCACATAGCCCTGCTTCCAGAGAGTGTTAGATGTCCAGAAGCACATGGGGCTGAGGCCCGCAAGGGGCAAGAGCCTCTGCTTTACTTACAGCCATGTCCCCTGAAGGCTGATGCCTGGCACAATTTTTCCCCTTGAACTGTGAATCATGCCCTCTTTCTGTAGTAGGTGCTTTTGAGGCAGACACATGACCATCCCTCATGCAGTCTGTCACCTTAGTCCCTTCTCCAAATGGAAATAGGAATGCAGACAAGGGGGATGGCATGGGCCAAGGTGTCACCTCTTCTTGCACCATCAGCACCCAGACTGGGAAGGCGAGTGCCCAGTAGCACAATGCTCATATGGGCTTCGCCATGGCCATGGCCATAAATCTTCTAAACTGTTTTCAGCCTCACAGGTTTGTCCCAGCACCCCTCAGCATCCTGGCCAGCCCCATGGTCCTGTTGTAGTAGGGCCAAATCCTACTCCCTGCTATGGGCTGATCACCATCCTGAGTAAAGGAGCTGATGGAAGGAATCTCACTTGCCCCAGCTCCCATGGCCACCAACCTGTACCATTAAAGTCTGGTGAACCATCCCTTCCCCTCAGCAGGAGCTGGTGCAGCCTTAGTTGCACCAGTGAGGAACTTGGCTGACTGGGAATGACCGGTAGGAAGGGCACTTCCTAGTACCCTGTTCCCAGTTATCCACACAAGATTCTGCTTTAGTGCCTGTCTCAGAAACAGCCCCACTCTTAATGAAGCATGTAATTCAGACTACTTATTTTTGTCACTTCGAGGACAAACTATTTTTGCAGGGCACTCTCAGCTTTTTGACGGCTTTCATCACGGGGCAACAGGCCCTGGGTGTTGGGTTCCCACAGCCCATCTCCACAGGGTGGTGCCACCCGGGGCACAGCGGGCTCTGTCCCCACCAGAGCTGCACAGACCTCAGTGTGGGTGGCTCTGTCCTAACAGTGACATGCAGTGGCGGCAGGCGGCAATGGAGGCTGGAGGCACCCTTGTGCTGGTGCCAGCTACAGCCCCTGACAGGCTTCTGTAGCCGTTCCTTTATTGTTTTTTACTGAAGGGTCAATGTTTTATCTCGATGGTGAATTCCGCCCTGGTTTCCCACTGCATCGTTTCCTCCTAGCTCCATCCTGTTCGGGCTGTGAGCGCACACCCAGGCCGGCCGCAGCCCTGCCTGCGGAGACCCGGCGGAGCAGCAGCAAAGCTGCCGCCGCCTTCCCGAGGGCACGGCCGGCCAGGTGCCGCTGCATCTCCCGGAGCCAGAGGCGAGGCTGCCGCAGGCGGGGGAATTCCTNCCTGAGTAAAGGAGCTGATGGAAGGAATCTCACTTGCCCCAGCTCCCATGGCCACCAACCCGTACCAATAAAGTCTGGTGAACCATCCCTTCCCCTCAGCAGGAGCTGGTGCAGCCTTAATTGCTGGGCTGACTGGGAATGACCGGTAGGAAGGGCACTTCCTACTACCCTGTTCCCAGTTATCCACACAAGATTCTGCTTTAGTGCCTGTCTCAGAAAAAGCCCCACTCTTAATGAAGCATGTAATTCAGACTACTCATTTTTGTCACTTCGAGGACAAACTATTTTTGCAGGGCACTCTCAGCTTTTTGACGGCTTTCATCACGGGGCAACAGGCCCTGGGTGTTGGGTTCCCACAGCCCATCTCCACAGGGTGGTGCCACCCGGGGCACAGCGGGCTCTGTCCCCACCAGAGCTGCACAGACCTCAGTGTGGGTGGCTCTGTCCTAACAGTGACATGCAGTGGCGGCAGGCGGCAATGGAGGCTGGAGGCACCCTTGTGCTGGTGCCAGCTACAGCCCCTGACAGGCTTCTGTAGCCGTTCCTTTATTGTTTTTTACTGAAGGGTCAATGTTTTATCTCGATGGTGAATTCCGCCCTGGTTTCCCACTGCATCGTTTCCTCCTAGCTCCATCCTGTTCGGGCTGTGAGCGCACACCCAGGCCGGCCGCAGCCCTGCCTGCGGAGACCCGGCGGAGCAGCAGCAAAGCTGCCGCCGCCTTCCCGAGGGCACGGCCGGCCAGGTGCCGCTGCATCTCCCGGAGCCAGAGGCGAGGCTGGCGCAGGCGGGGGAATTCCTGGGGGGTACATGCCCCGCGTGCCCCTCCGCCCATTTCTGGGGGTCTCAACACCTGCCTGTGACGGAATCGCGGGCACGAAGGGCGCTTCTCCCCCGCCCTCCGTCCCTCTCCGCGGGCGCAGCGCCCGCCCTGCCCTGGCACATACTCCTGCACTGCTTACCTGCTGCTGCTTGCAGATCAAGTAGCTAATGTCTAAGCAGTCCCATATAAACCCACAATCAAATTACAGGAACAAAATTAGAAGCCAGACTGGAGCCACTTTAAAAGTTGCCCCTTATTTAATAATTCTGTCGCAGTTGTTTTTTCTTCTTATCACCATTTATTCTCATTCTGGGGCTGGTCTGTAATAATAGAGGAGGTTCATTTGTGCTCCCCCTCCTCTTTCCAATGTCTAGTCTTTCTGTGTGGATTTCATTTCTGCCTTGTGAAAAGGCATTAGGATAAATAAAACAAAATGCAGTACTACAGGGATCTACGTTAGTGGGATGGCACCACACTCACCCCTTCCAAAACCTGTCCTTTCCCGTACGACAGGGGTGAATCAAACGGCTTGAATCCCTATTTCCGCCCTGCCCCACGCCTTCAGGTATCAATCTATCAAGTGTGGAAGAAGAAATTGCAGTGCAGCTCCTTCTTTAAAAGCGGCGCCGTGCAGAAGCCGGAGCCCGAAGGAAGTGCCGGGGCGGTTTGGGAGCGCCGTGTCCCCTCTAGTGGGGTCTGCGGAGAATTGATGGAGCAAAGAAGAGAGCCTCAGCTTCCCAGCCGATGGGGGAGAGGAGGGAACAGTCTCCCCCTCCGCCCCTGCTCCTGCCATCCCTGCTCCACGAGGTCAGCAGTGCAGGCATGGGGTGGCAGGGAGCTGGCTTGCACTGAAGGAGCCGGGGGAAAAACTGTTGTAATAATTTGCCTACTAATTAAAGATGTGACTTGATGAGAGGTTGGATTCATTCACCTGGCTGGATCTTCATCTGTTTCCAGACATAGCTGGAATAAAAATAAATGCATTCGTTTTCTCACTAGCCCTCCAGCATTGTAGCAAAAACTATTTTTAGAACCCTCGTAAAACAAATCTATAGCCATTCTCCAACAGGCAAACACTACTGTGTGCTTAGCAGCTGCTGTCCCCCAAACTGCTGCTGAAATCTGCCTTTATTCAAAAAACCTCCAAAACAGTTTATGCATCATTTTGATAACAACTGCCCCTGTGACACATCTGAATTCTTGTTTTCTGTGAACAAAGCCCCTAACTAATGTACTCAGGCAGGCATCACATAGCCTAGAAGCTGCTTTGGGGTGATGCACGATGTCCCAGCGCAGCCCAATCCCTGCCTGTGCAGAAGAGTTACCCATTGGCATGGAGGCTGAGGCATGGGAGATCTCCATGAAGGTAAATCAGGTTGGATGCAGCTTTCAGGGTTGGAACTAGACAATCTTAGAAGTTTATTATGACCCAACCCATTCTGTGATTCTGTGACTCTACAACATTTGGCCAGGAAGATGCATTACCAACTGCATGGCCAGGCCTCGTGCTGAGCACAGGGAGGGGCTGAAAGCTAGGAAGGAGTCAGTGCCAGGGGACGAGCCAGCTGGCTTCTCACTTTTCTCTGTGCCTTACCTGCACCCACTATTGCTCTGCCAAAGCCCTTGGTGGAAACAGCCACAGTGGCTTCAGCTGTGAGTGGGCTCACTGCTGGTAGAATGCTTGGACAGAGGTGTTTAAGATGCCCAAGAGGCTCAAAGGCTTCATGCTGCAGCTCAGGGAGCTGGACACGGGGAAATAATTGTGAGCAGGGGATGTGCAGGAAACAAATCTGACAGCAGCATGGTGCTCAGACCCTGCAAGCCAGGAAATAAATCCGGCTCAAGTGCTGGATGGGGCTCACCATCTCACCACTCTCAGAAATCATGTGCTGCTCTTTCTTCCCCCATGCGTGACCCCACTACCAGAGTCTTCCTTCCTACTGTATTTGCAGGTTATTTTCCTTAACTCTGTACTTGTCAAAGCATCTACTGGGGGTACTCATGAGGCAGAACTGGCCATGGCACATGACTGAACACAGGGGCTCAGTGTCCAGCAGGACAAGCAATCTCATTCCTGACAGGCGCCAAGAAGATCACGAACCTTGGGTAGACATGAGTAATAATCTCCTTTTCAGAGGGGGCCTCTAGCTGGGGGATTTGCATGGACTGAGCTGTTGAGCCTCCATTTTAGGTTTGAGCTCTGAGTGAGTGTGAGAGTCCTTAAATAAAGTCAAAGCAGAAAGGTAACAGGCAAACATTTAAATATCACAATGCTACAAAGGAAGTGATAGCCACACCTCACTTCATTCACAGCTCCAGTCATTTACACATCAAGTAGGTGAATTCGAGAGTGCAGAAATAGACCTGTAAATATATGGAGATCCTGCTTTTGCAGCAGTTCATTTTCAAAGCACATCTACTCCTTAGCATGCATTTGGGGTCACACTCCATTTTACAGCCCTGCCCCACTTCCCAAAACTAACAGTTTCAGTTTGCTAGCTTTCCTCTGCAAGTGAAGCATAAAATGCAAGTAAACACCTAACTTGTAGTGTTGTCACCACTTTCATCTTGCTGCTAATTACTAATGCAAATTATGTACATATCTAAAAATGTCTTCAGTACATTCCTGCTACTTGTGGTTCTTATTTTTAAAGTATATGTGGCAAATATTTCCATATTTCATACTTCTACATTCTACCACCCACATCCAAACCTTAAGGTAGGATATCCCTGTGATCAAAGGCAACGAGGCAACTGGAATAGAGCCACTCCTCTTGTAAAAGATGAATGTATGATCTTTAGTGACAAGTCTTGTACTTCTTTTCATCTTACCTCAGGAGGTCCAGCGACCCTCTATCACATGCTTTGCCATCAGCTCACTTCTGATTTGTGAAATACAGTTTCTGATGATTTCTTGAGTGCTGCATGGGATGTGATTCTTTAAGGTTCCTGTCCAAGTATCAGTCTGAGGGAATGGTGTCCAGCTTTGGAAAAGCACTTGCATTCCAAGGACAAGCTTTAGTCAAAGGAGGAATACCAAAACTTTAAAGTGCTCCATATAGTGTAGATCCAAGCTCTCCAACCAGACTTCCCTCCAGCTGGCACTGCAGGTGTCCTCCTTACCTTGGTAAGCTGCTACTTGGACACTAGACACCCCAAACCTTTCCCTCACCATTTCCCTTATCCTCCTCCAGAGCTGACTGGCTCTTGAGTGTTCCCACCCCAAAGCTCTCCAGCCGAATTTTGCTGTTTCCAGCTGCCTCATTCTTTTCTAGCTCTTACTGTTCCTTGTGCTGTAGGCTGTCATTCCAGCCACGTGCCTCTGCTCTCCACACTGGTCTGCCCATGACCTGCCTGAAAACCTGAAGGCTCCATCTATTTCCATCTGCTGCCACTAACACCAGAAGGCAGTTGCTGCACACACCTGTGTCCTGTTCTGGTCTTACCAGTCCCACTAAAATGTGTCTCTCTTCAGCTCCTGTAGTGCCTCATCCTTTCACAAGTTTCACTTGTACTTCCTACAAAACATAAATCCCTCGATGAAGGCTTCAAGGCAACATGGCTGTGCTGCCATGCTCAAAGACTGCAGGATGGGTTGATGGTCAACTGGCCAAAAGAACCCCAAAAAAAGAAAATTCCCCATTTAAATGCAGTTGAGTGTGAACCTTAGGATTCTGCAGGCTCACATTTTAATGAATGCTAACAAGACATGCATTCCTGAAAATGTCTGCTCATGCATTAACTCCAGATGTTTTTATTGCATTTAATCTTGTTTTCATCCCACTGAAAAAGCTGAGTAACTGTGATCTGGAAGGGCTGGGAATTTGAGGAAGCACAATGACCACAGAAAGCATTTCAGACAAAGACTGGCACATCAGTTCAGCACAAACAGTTGCAGCAACCTTAAAAAAGTAACTTCTAAATAGCAAGGCCAGCATTGGTTTAATCCAAGTGAAACCAGATGATGACATTTCTCTTGTTTGGACCCATTTTTCCAAGATCAACACATATGAATTCATATTTTCCATTTCACAATCAGATACAAACAGGGACTTCTTGTGATGGTTGTGAATATTTTATTATAGAGTCTTATCAACAAGTTCTCAGAAAATCAGTTTTTCAGAACTAAAATCTAATCTGGCAGGGTTCAATAAGTAACAAGATGAACTCAGCCATGGCAAACAAAATATTACTAAGTTACTTTAAATAAATGTTATCACAACAACCTCAGGAAGAGTGTGTCCTGGAGATTTAGGCAGTTTATCTTGGATTTTTATTAATATTTTGGATTCTTTTTCTGATGCTCTAGCCTGCGGCACACAGCTGTCTTCATTTTGATGTTAGAATGGGACAGATCTTTGGGTGCCTTTATGCCTGTGATTCTTGTCTTATAGTGCTGTAATAAAAATAGCATCATCAACATTCAATGCTCACCACAGTACATTTAAGCAACTGGTCATTGCACTGAAACACAACTTCTGGAGAAACTGAGATTATTTTCAGGCAGTAATTGCTCACAAAAGGTCCAGCTCCCAAGTCTTTTCAGCCATTCATTTTCTGTTCAGCACCTCCTATGACATTTATTAAAGTAATTTGATCAGGTTATGTTGCACACAGTAGGACATTCAGAGTTCCATCTTGACCTTCACAGCAGCATCTAATACTGCCTGGAAGATAATACAGGATCCTTTTCCTTATACATACAACCAACATTCTCAGCTTACAGCTACTTGTTGACAAACACCAGTTTCAGTTAAATACAAGGAAACCTAAGAACACTGAGACATTCGAAAATAAGCATTACTGTATCTTTAATGTATTTTGGATTGTTTACCTCAACTTACTAATAACTCTTGATTTCCAGGGCTTAATTGCACATGATTTTTTAAAAAAGCAATATAATGTCTTAACATTAATCAAATATAACATTTAAGATTTTTTTTTTATTGTGCAAAACATAAGCAATAAGTCTTATTAGTACAATAAGCTGAAAAAGCAAGGGATATTTAAAATAATATTCACATCCAGTGTGCAATTTTTATCCCTACTTCCAACTTTTGATGTAGAATCTACAATTCCCATCAGTAAGTGCTATTTGAAAATACCAATAATTTGTTTCACCTTTTATTATTTGGAGGAGACTCAGAATTTATTTTTGCATTACATTTTTATGCACAACTAAAACAGCTGTTTAAGTTGATAAATACAAAATAAGACACTGAAAAGGGTGAAAAATAACCAACATGCTGAAGGCATTCACCTAAATGGTGGCATGACTTATAATTTATAGCTTATATTAAAAAAATGGAATTGATAATTCTGATTTTCCATTTTCAACTCAAGATATTAGCAAATAACCCAAAATTTTGTTTTACAGTTTTGGCATCTGCTAATTGAAAAAGTCATTTAATTCAATACTTATTTTTAATTAAAATATTTATCTTGCTAGATAAGAAGTGCTACCAGTCAAGGCAGTCACAAGAACTGTTTGATGTTTACATAGCACCGTATAGATAAATATCTCCTTCAGTAAGAGAGATTATGTTCTGCTGGGGAACATAATCACATTATCTCCTGAATATTTTAGGTATCTGTGCCTTCCACATCATAAATATGTGCAACGATTCCTTAATTTGAGAAAAAAATGCACATAATTCAAGCTTTAAGACGGTGCTATCATTAATTCAAATTCTCTTCGTATAAAAGTATCAAGAACTCTTCAGTAGTCAATTGAATATTCAAAAACAGATCAATAGTTTTATGTAAACTTGTTAAAAAACAAACCACCACATTATTTGGCTTTAAAGTGACAAAGTATTTTTTCTTAATATAATTTACTAGGCATGTGAAGTACTAACATCAAACTATAATTCAAAACGTAGCAGAGACTGGACTATCTCTGAAATACTCAAAATATATAAAGAATCTCCAAAACATGTAATTGTAATTAATTACAGTGGTATTGTTCATTCCAATACTAATCCTTCCTATAAGGAGGCTGAATGTTAAATAAAATACATTAAGCTGCTGTAGTTCCCAATTAGAGAACATCAGTATTCTGCCTCTGCCTCTCCTTCAGCTTGAATTCACTCAAATATGGACTAGGCTTTCTACTGAAAGAAAATGGGAAATATGCTCACTATCCAGGTGGATATCTCCTAGCCCTAATCAAAATCTTATCAGCTTATCCACAATTGTTAGATTTAGACTAGTAACAAATCTTGCAGTAAAGTGTTAAAAATAGATGGAGTAACTAACAAGCCATCTTCTGTATTTTAAATCACAAAAATCTACACATCAAAATATTTATGGAAGCATGAGTGCTGGTGACATCATTGACTCTTACAAACTGAGTCTTCCGTAAAAGTTGCACAGATGGAAAAAGGATGCCTTGAGATAAATGGAAATAAAATCCAACAGAAGATAGATTTCCTAATATTGAGCCTCAATTGCTTATAAACTAACAAACATATTTCAGTGACAGACACTGCTCATTATTTTGGCCCCATCCCTTTCCCAAAATCAGTTTCATAAGCTGTTAAAACTCCAATTTAAAAACCCTCTTAAAATATTGTATATGGAGTTCTGGGTTCCAAAAATAAAATACATATGCAGTTTCATATCCTTGCTATGAAACATCAGCTAAAAAGTATGAAAGTTCACAAAGAAACCAAATTGCATTTTGTACATTGTATCTCTATTGATACAGTTCTCCATGTTGGAGAATTCAGCATTTTTTAGAGAGTTCAACATGTGCAAAGTTCAATTAAATTTTGAAGAAAAATCCAGTTTCAAAACTTACATGTAATTTTGTATCTGACAGGAGAATTAAAAAAAAAAAAGCTGTACAAAGTTAGCTTCAAACCTCTTCATTCCCCCCCAAAAATAGGCACTCAGTGGTTTAGGTGTGCAAATGGCTTCTTAGAAGAAACAGTGTGCAAACAGAGCCTGTTCCATTAGCTCTGCATTCCTTAGTGATTTCCTGGGAAGTATTGCCATTAAATTCTATCTACAGTATGATTTTCTAAAGAACAGAGGACATTCAGTCCACAGAGTCACAGATGTCTTTCACTTTCTCGTTGAAGTCTTCAGGTTGATCAGCGTACACGTAATGACCCGCACCGAGGATAGCCTGGAGGGTAAAGGTGAAGAAGCACATCAATGTCACAAAAATGTAATAAACAAATAAATACTGGGACAGGTGAAGAACCTGGCTTTTACACATTACCTAAAAGTTGGCATCATACAACCTAAAAAGCACTCTAAACATAAGAAATACCAAAAATATTATTTTCCTTGTAAAGAAGCTTTCCTAGACATGAAAAGAAAGTAAAACTACTGCTTGTTCAGCTGCTCACTTTGTTGAAAAAACCCCACCACTGAAGTGTGCACAAGTCACAACAAACTTGGTAGATATACATGCCTTGCCTATGAAATTTCTCATGTGTCTGGATTCCTTTCACTCTCCACTCAAACAGCCTATTTCTATAATTTTTCTCTGTAAAAATGCTATGAAGTAAAGTGTCACCACAGTGTACAGCAAAGGTACCAGACCTGTTTTCTTTCTATTTTACAGTCAGTCCAAGACTAATCTTTATTTAAAACTATTTTCCCCCCTCTCCTTAAAACATCCCCTCTTAATAGATGGAGTAACTGAATCTAACTGAATTCTAACCGAATCTCCTACAAGTATAGCTATGTTATTGTGTTGAAAATTCCCAGAAACTCAAAGTAAAAATTACTTACGAATAAATGCATGTAAGAAAACAACAGAACCTCTGTGAATTTTACCAAGCATGGCACTGCCAGTCCATATCTCGGTCTCATTAGAGCCCTTGCCCTCCCCTATGGGTTTTTGAGTGTGCCTGCAATTTTACCACTCCAAATTACCTTTTAGAATCTGTATTTGGCTTGTCAAAATTTTAACCTGGAATACAATACGATTTTCCATAGTCCCTTCTAAAAGTCCCGGACCAGAGTAGAAAAAAATCTCCCTGAATGGTATAAGCTTATCCCAGCAATATACTGCACACTTTTCCACAGTGACTTTCTGTTACAACTCCCTCTCTCTGGTTAAGCAGCTAAGTGACACTTACAGTCTGGATGTCAACATTTATGAAATGTATCTGTGCACTTTAACACATTTGAAACAGTTGGATAACAATGTCTTTTCTCTGAGTTCCAGCAATAAATTCAGTTATATCAAGTTATAAAATTTTATTTGGATGACTTGCTATAGTATACTATCAACATTATGTATTGTACACTTCTGTCCAGATAGTTCCAGACATCAGTAACATCACAGCCGGTGTGTTCAAACATTTTATCACCTCACAGCATTTTAACATGTATGCATATTCATTATCACAGCTGACTGATGTGAAAATGTGTGAAGAACACTTTTAAATTAGTTTGTTTTTACAGAAATCAACAACAAAAAATGCAGTGCGCACATTCTCATCAAGTTGTAAGTACACACATTTTAAATGACAATACCATACCTCTAAACAAAAATGTCTTAGGTAGTAAGATAACACTAAGTATTTTTAATGACTTAAAGAAAGATACTCATAAGAACCTAAGCACCAGGTACAAACTACTCTCTTATCAGAGAAACAAATGCATTATATAGACAGATGAAGAGAGTTTATGAGAGCCTCCCCACTATCTTATATAGATAGTAGGACCAGTGTGGTTTGAAACACAGTGACCACAACCCCTACTTCTATTAGCACATTGTAGAACAAAATAAAGAATCATCTTGCTCACAGACCTAGTTTGGCTTCTAGTGCTACAGTAAGTTTTGTTCTAGCCTGGGGACTCAGCACTTGTCTAAGTTTTCTCTGATGTAACATTTGTTTTCCTTCTCTCTGTTACAGGAAACAGAACTTATTACCCCAGGCTCTAAATCTGACATCTAAATAAGAGACACCATTTCCACAGCTGGTACGAAAAAACAGTCAGAGAATAGTTTGAGTTGGAAAGGACCTTAGAGCTCCTCTAGTTCCAACTGCCTGCCATGGGCAGGGACATGTCCACATAGACCAGGTTGCTCAGGGTTCCTCATCCAACATGGCCACATAGATATGACTTGAACAAATCCACACAAAAAACAAACAACTGCTTTAGGAGTCAAACTTACTATTGTCTTCACATAGGAATTTGGTCTCAGAGACTGGATGGTGCTGCCAGAATTGCCATCTATACACGAGCGTGCTCCATAGACCACCGTGATCGGAATGTCTCGGTCCATTTGTGAAATCCGTTGCAGCATTGGCCTTTTTGCCCATCCATAAGGAATCGTCATGTTCTTGAAAGCTGTTTCACCACTTCAAGACATTCAAAAGGGTAGAAACTATTTCAGTTGCCATTGGACCTGCTTTTTTATCTAAAATGGAGTACCTGTGCCTTTTGGTAGCACAGAGTACAGGAGGCTGGGATTTTTTACAATTAAGAAAAGTAAGTTTCCAAGGTTTACATAGAATTTTCAACAGAAAGAGCCCATGTTTTTGCATGACTGAGTGGTTGCACTTAAAAGAATGAAATGTCTTATTTTCAGGTTTTTAAAGTGATTCTTTACACATTAAAATTCTCTGACAATTATTTAATTAAATGCATCACCCAAACTCTCACAGAATCAACACAAATTGAGAATAAATATAGAATTAGGGTACTATTTACATATATCAATATCTGGAATTCAGAAAAAGTGCAATGGTATCTTTTCCTTCAATATAATAAATGCCACAATTTAAAAAAAAATAACATGCACACTGCTGCCATGGCCATTGGAGGGAGCAGCAGGCACTCAGTAAATGAACAACAGACGTCAAAACATACATTGGAAAATTCATACTCACCTGGGTGACTGTACATTGCAGTGATAGATATATTCAGCCACAGTGTTATCATCAAACATTGATGAATATTTTCGCTTGAAATCTGGTCTTAAACGTTGAACAAGGCTTAATCCTGTGAAAACAGAGAACACTGTTAGAGGGGGAATGTGTTTAAACCACTTTATCAGACTGCCTAATGCTTTTCATCAGAGCCCTCAGAACACATACCCTTGAAACTTGTGGCTTCTAAACCCGTATTTGGTTTTACCACTTGCATGTCTTAGGGAAACATGACGGAATTACACTTAATAGGAATGAAATACAAATACTGTAAAGAATTTTGTGCTGCTCCCCCCACCAAATACATATGGGGAATATTTGAGTAGGGTCACAGCAGCCAGAGAAGAAACCTACAATGGGGACCAACAAAAGGGTCTTTTTGTCACCAGTTTAGTCTCACACAATATCAATACATTCTCTTTGCTCTGGCAGCACTGGGTAGGTTAAATGCACTACACCTTTCAGAACCAGAAGGCACTGTGTAAAAAGCTGGGGGTGTTTTTCTTGCTTAAGTCTGTCTTCTCCTCTTACAAAACAGTCTGCTTCTGAAGCTAGTTCATCTAACTAGTGTGTGGTTGAAAGAACAGAAGTCTGTGATGAAAAACAAGTGAAGAAATCTTAACATAAGGCACAAGTACTGGTATAAATGAAGAGATTCAATGTTGAAAACCATTGTCCTCATGCCCTCCTAACAAGCCAGTAGAGAAGTGGGTCTTTTCAGGGGCCAGTTCAGGCCTTCTAAACTTAAGCATTTTTCTGAATCATTTCTCTAAGAAAGAAGCCTCTTCTACATTGATCAGATGGATCTCTGGGACAAGAACCTTGCCAAAAGGCTAATCTTAGTTAAAGAGTATTAGTCATCCATATATCTGATCTAAACTTTTCATCTAATCTTTTCATCTAACTTTTATCTGATCTAAACTTTTTTTGAAGCCATTAGCCCCTGTCCTATCACTACAGGCCCTTTTCAAAAGTTGCTCTCCATCTCTCTTGTAGGCCCCCTTAACCTAAAGGCTCCTACAAGGTTTCCCCAAAGCCTTCTCTTCTGACTCCCAACTCTTTCAGCTTGTCTTCATAGGAGAGGTGGTCCAGCCCTCTCATCATCTTCATGTCCCTCCTCTCAACTATGTCCAATGGGAATGTCTCCAACATTCTTATACTGGGGTCCCAGAGCTGGTTGAAGTATTCCATGTGTGGTCTCAGGAGAGCAGAGACCTTCCTTAATCTGCTGGCCACGTTGCTTTTGATGGAGTGCACGATGTGGTTGCTTTTCTGGGCTGTGAGTGCACATTGCTGGGTCATTTTGGGATTCTCATCAACCAACACCCCAGGTCCTTCTCCTAAGGGCTGCTCTCAATCCTGCCCTGACTCAGGTTCAGGGCCTTGCACATGGCCTTGCTGAACTTCAGGAGCTGGCATGGGCCCACCTCTCAAGCCTGCCCACGTCCCTCTGGCTGGCACCCCTCCCCTAGAGCTTGGTGCCATCTTGCTGAGGGCGCACTCGATCCCACTGTCCGTGTGCTGACAGAGATGCGTAACAGCCAATCCCAGCACTGATCTGTGAGGATCGACACCCATCAGTGGCCTCCACAGGGACATTGGGATCACCGAGTGTGACTGCTCATGGTTATGTTTCCCTTTTTCCAGACAGCAGGAACTTCATACTGTTGGTAATCTGTGCAATTATGATGATGTCACTTCTTCCCACCCAGTCCTGGGCAAAGGCCTGGTGTTATGTAGGCCTTGTCACAGTGATCTATGTTTTTGTAACCTTGAGATTATTGCAACATGTCCTTATACATGCTTTAAACAGATTTAGAAAACTAATACAGTGCAAGAGAAAATAATTCCCTTATGAAACAGTCATTTAACTCCCAAAGTAATGAAGATTTTGTAAAAGACTGGCAATTGGCTCTGCTCTATTTTCCCTACATAGAGTAGAACTGATAGACTTTTTGTGTGTTTGGGTTTTTTGAACACAAGTGAACACAGCTGGCTTGGAATGAAAGTACTTGGAAGAGAGACTAATTCTGTGTCTTGCCCTGCTATCAGCATAGAGACCATGGCATGAAGTGTTACCAAATTTTAGAATTTACTTTCTGTTTTGATAAGAAGTGCTTTGTCTGTGGGTCCAAATCCAAAACATTTCTCCCATGAGAATTTACAGGGGAGAATGAAACAAGGATTCAAGGCACCTTGGAAAAAATTTTGGAATTAAATCAGACTGTAAATCATTGTTGTAATATTTATGGAAGAAATTCTGAATTGTCTGGCTGATGTTTTCCAGTGTCTATGAAAATACTGTAAGAAATTCTAACACTGAAGACACTGAGTTCCACAAAAACAGTGTGGTCACAGTGACATTTCTATCGTCATGAGGAATTATCAGGCATCTAGCTCTGGAAATGGAATTCAGAAATCTAACCTAAGCACCAAACCTCTACCAAACTCTGAGACTCCTGGGTGACTGTTCCAGTGAAGGAAAACATGTAAATCAACTACCTGGAAACCACTAAAAGAAAAAGATACCTCTGGATTCTCTCTCTCTCCCAGTTTTAAGTATTTCCCTTTGGGTCTGATTAAGTATCCATGTGATACTATTGTGATGTCCCAGTGAACTTGGCTCACGTTTGAACTCATACCTCTGAATAAGAGCAATTAGCTTTAGAGTGAGGTTCAAACAACCATGTCTGCCCACCAGCTTAAGCACATGTGCACGTGGAATGAAACCTGGGTTCAGTTCAGTGCCTTCATTAGGTTAGGTCTGACACCTACTTGCAGCAGAGTGTTTAGACCTACTCTACTCCAAGAACTACATTTCACCTGTTAAGAACTTAAGTTGGTGACAGAAAACTTTTTTACCGGTGTTGTGAGAAACAGACGAAAAATTTTTCAAGGCACTGCCCGACATGGCAACCTATAAGTGAGGCTAGGTTTGGGGACACCTTGCCAAGACAGAGTCTGCTTCTGCAGCATGATTTGACTGCACTTATTGCTAAGGGAGACAATTTCAGCTTTGAATTTTCCCACGTGAATTGATATATGGATGCTCTTGTTATTGGATAGAACCCATTAAATCAGTGCACATCACTCAACAGTTCCAGGTTGTTTTGTTAACCAAATTAGCATTTTACTTAAAAACATGTTTGTACAAAACATGTTTCTTGTCTGAAAAACTAAATTTGTCACATTATTGAAAGGAAACAAACAAATCAGCATATGCAGCATATTAAAATATATATTCTATAGAAATAGATTTAGAAAACAGATGTGGTTTAAATGTAAACAAAGCCTAGAAATCCCAAGTTTATCTTCACACTGAATACCAAAAATGATGAAGAAGTGAGTTGATTATAACTTGTGAGGGGCCTGAAGGATATCTTTTTCCAAGCCTCTCCAGAAGGAACTTGTGTAGCACAGAGAGCAACAAAGAGATAACCTCCTTCTCTTCTAGAAGGAATACATATAATGACTTTTAGATTTTATTACACTCTTCTCCGCACTCCCCAGATGAACTAAAACCATAGTATTTTTGGTCAGCCCTACCTAGCCCTAGTATTATGAGATATACACAGAGTTTATCTGCCATTCCATCAGCGCTGTTGAAGAAATGGAAATATGAACTGCTGCCATAATGCAGGACATCAATGAAGCCCACAAGATTGGCTAGAGTAGTAAGAAAATGGCTAGCAGAAAGAACCTTGTTTCAACTTCTCTAAACTCAGGCTAATTGTTGCATTTATGAGAGACTGCCTTCTAATGTTAAGGGAATTTGGAAATCCCATTTTCTCATCAAACTGTAATTAGAAGGGAGGCTAAATGGACTGTGATCAGAGGCAACCAGAAAAAAACCTTTCACATTCATGCCTCTTTGTCAGGGTTCCCCAACAGACATCTGCATAATCCAACTCACTATAAGTGAAGCCTGTACAGATCACATAGTGTAGCTTACTGTAAACTATCATACTAGTGTTTCTAATAGCAAGAGTTTGTCTTCTTTCCTAAAGAGTTCAAACTTTCTTCAACCTCTCCCACTTTCTCCTCCATGAGTGATACAGACTTGCAAAAAAGCTTATCATAATGAGCTGTATGCTCAATGTTTATGTTTAACCAAAATAGAAATGGTATTTAACAGTAGCTAAAACTCACCAAAAGGTCCTGCTATTCTTAGCCCAGCTAATGGATTAAATGGACTCAATATAGCTCCTAGTGCTTTGATCCAGATTGGAATTGGTCTTTCGTGTTCAGCATTGTCAGGCCTCTCTGGAAAACCCCATGGCTCCACTAAGATAAGATGCTTGACCCTGTTGGCAAAAAAGGTTCAGTGGTTTAAAGTACAGTAGCTTTTCTTCAGCTGAGCATGATGAAAACGTGCCATCTGTTTTACAGATACATACAGCCTACTTTAGCCACTTCTATCACAGAGGCTTATTACCTGGTTTCTGATTCATCAACCATTTTGAGTTCAATTACTAATTAGAGAGTGAATTGCACCTAATCATATGAATGAACCAGAAACATGGAAGCATGTGTCAAAAAAGAGAAACTCAGCATTTTACAGATACTCACCGTCACAAACATTTCAGAGAAAGGATAGTCTTGTTTCTGCTTTTAAAAATAGCCTAATCTAAATGCTCAGTCAATAGTATTTGCAGGAGCAGTTTAATTTGACAGAAAAGAGGATAATTGCATCTGTTTCATTAAACTGAAGTTTCTAGAAGCCTAAGATCTCTGTTCAAAGCAGAGACACAATTTAACTGAAAAATGATGAAAGTAAAATTTTAACTGAAAAAGGCAGAGTAAAACTAGTAGTAGTCTTCTAAATTTATTGATTTTAGGTCATGAAAGAAAACATCAGAGAGGCAATTTGTAAAATTATTACTCAAAGGAATATCAGTACACAGAGCATTGTAGGAGTCTCCAGCACATGCAACTATCCATCACTTCATGCTGTGGGTCCCCCTCAAGCAAATTTCTAATTAATCCTGGTAGATTAGAATTGTCCCTTTCCCTTTAATTGTCCATTTTCCATTTGATCCCATAATAAGACCTACACTTAACTGTCCCAGATAGTGGTGATTTCTGGAAAAAAGTGACTCTCAGCTACAGTTTTCCATTTTAAGATGATTTTCCACATCAGCTTCCTCATTACTGTTCGTTCTCTACAGTGCCTCTCAGGAGGTTGTAGCAAATTGGGGGTTGGTCTCTTGTCCCAAGTAGCAAGCAATAGGACATGAGGAAAGGGCCTCAAGGAGGTTTAAACAGGATATTAGGAAAAATGTCTCCACTGTCAAGCATTGGAACAGGCTGTCTTCTTCAATCTGGTCAAGTGGGAGTTGTCCCTGCCCATGGCAGGGGAGTTGGAACTAGATGATCCTTTAGGTGCCTTCCAACATATACCATTTTATGATACTATGCCCAAGGAAGTGATGGAGTATCCATCTTGGGAGGTATTTAGACATGTGAATGCAGTCCTTAAGGACACGGGTTAGTGGGGGACTCGGAAGAGCTGGGTTAACAGTTGGACTAGATCCTAAAAGTCTTATCTAACCCAAATCCATCTGTGGTTTTTATATTTTTATGTTTAACTTTTAGCCTTTTTAATTTTTCCTTCATTACTTCCTTCCTTCCCCTTTAAAGCCATGAGGTTATACATTAACATGGAAGAGTTCATAGTGTCTAAAATGATGCCAGAAGTGATCCCAAAAGTTATTTCTGGATTATGATCAGTTGGAAAACCAAAAACCTGTGCCTGGAATAAAGGGTTGGAAAGAATTAACATCACAAAGACGTTTCCTGGTTGTTGGCTCAGCTATGAGCATACTTGCACCCTGCAGCAAACAGCAACAGTAAGAGAGGACAGGGTAGAATCCAACTGTGCAAACCAAGCTGGAGAGATCAGAGGCACAGCAGTGCAAGCAATGAGGAGCCATTCAGGACAGCCACACACTCCATGCACAAACTTTGGCATTAAGTGTAATACAGGAAAAAAAATGAATAAAAATTGAGTAACCTTTGTTTCATGTTTCCTTTCTTAATACTTTCCTTCCTGTTTCGCATTTCTCCTTTTGGTAATCAAGCCTAAAACATAACCCAGGATAATGGCAAGTTGACCATGAGAGTAATTCCAAAATTAAATGTCCAGAAATTGTAGTATTTGAAAATCATGGCCCACTTCAACTTGCTAATATGCTGAATGGGAATCTTTTTGGATTAGTAGCCTCGGATTTTCCATGAGTGACTCTGGTACAGTGTAGCAAATTAATGGATTATCGATGCTTGGAGAAACAGATCTACTTTCCCAACAATATGTATCCAGAATCCCTTAAGCCTCTAATGCATTGTTAGATAACCTGGCTGAAAGCTGGGCTATATTTATCACTTGATTCAATGCTCTTTTAAGACCCTAACAGTCAGTTTTTTATTTTGGTGGTCTAAGTTTAATTTCAGAGAAGTATTAGTAATGTGAGAGCACAAACTGAAATGTCCCCAAATTAATTAACCCCAACTTAAGCACAGTGAAGCACAAAGATAAAGCATCACTTTTGATGTAAGTCAGCAGTGGGCAAAACCAATATCCCATCCCATAGGGATAGGACGTGTAATTTATAGATACTTTGGAAAAAGAGGTAAGAAAATTATAAGTGATCCCTACAAAAAGCTAACTACTGTTAGCTAGAAGTTGGTTTATAACTAAAAGGATAATAGGTTTACATCTTTATTGCAATTCTGGATTTAGAAACATACCTACTTTCACACATAATTTCCAGCCACTTGTGCTGACTGTTGTCCATTTAAAAAGAAAAAGGCCAAGTGTTTTAGGGGAAAATGATGCATGAAATTATTTCAAATATATCCAAGTGAGAAACAAAGAAATGATAAAACTTGACATGAATAGAAAAGAATAAGATATGTTTAGTAAAATATATAATTTGCTATATGATGTGGAGAGTTAAGTTTATATTCAGTTTTTCATAGGAAACCACTATGTGTATCCCAACAAAAGCATTGTCCTTTTTTGATACAGAATTACCTCAGTTGGTGAGATCCTAGCTCAGCAGGGGATATATAACCAGACTCATAGCCAGATACAAAAAAGAAACAAATTACTACTTTAAGGGGAAAAAAATGTATTAACCCCTGGACACGACATGGTGCAGAAAATGCTGATGAAATATAATTAGAGAACTGCTGCAGATGGGCTGTCTTGCAAAGAAATAGAAGTGGCATAGAGAGAATTTAAATCAAAGAGTCACTAAAGTAATTTTTACATCATTCTGCTGGCATCAGGCTGACTGTTAGCATACAGGCATAAATTACCTAGGGGAATTATATTCAAAAGTTTCAATGTTATCTATATGAGCGGGAAGTTTGGCAGAAACAGGTCTATTTTCCCTTCACAAAACAAACTTTGAGACAAAACATTCACCCATAAATATATTCACTGCTATTTCACCTTTTAACATGGCAAGGGGGTACTGAACAGAAGAGGTATGGAAAAGTATACAAAAAACCAAGTTTACCATATCTACCTATTTTATTCACCTGGAAATAAACCATACAATTAATACTTTGGTCTTAGAATTCAGTATCATTTCTTTAAATAACCACAGTCATCTACATAAAAATTATCTATAAAGAGCTTGATGAAATAAAATCTATATTAAAATCAATAGTCAAATACAGAAAAGGAACCCCTTTACTCCTTTATTTTCACATACCTTGAAGGATATTTTAAGGAGTAAGCAGCAGCCAGGAATCCACCTAGGTTGTGTCCAAGCAAAATCATTTTTTCTAGCCCCACCTCCTTTCTCCACTCTTCTATGGATTCTACAAACTGATTTTCTGCTTCCCGAGCATCAGTGTCAAAGTGTGGCCTACTGCTACGTCCAAATCCCAAGAGGTCGAAAGCATGAACGGTCCTGTTCCCACAGAGATCTTCAAAGTTGAGAGCCCACAGTCCAACACCTCCTCCAAACCCATGCAGGAGAACAAGTGGAGTTTTATTTGAAAGGTCTGGGGAGAACGTCAGTGTCCATATTTTATTTCCATTAGATATATACACATATCGTTTATTGTATGTGCTTCCAATACCTGGAGAAAAAATGGGAAAAAATTATGTTGCTAGACACTTCTGACAAAATATAAACTACACTCTACTGAAACCACTGTTTTAAATAGGAGCTCCTTTCAAAGGAGAGAGCTTCTAATCAGATATAAGTGAATATACATTTATATATCTACATAAGTAAAAAATGAAAATGTAATTTTAAACCTGTTCATTTCATCACAGTGTAAAAGACATACTGAAAAACCTTTCTCAATATATTTAATGTAAATTTATAGAAAATCTAGTTATATCTATGAAACTTATTAAAACCCAAAGACTTACATTTGAGCATTTTGTCCTCAGCCTCTTTAAGGTGTAGCAGTGATGTGGGGCACCAGGCAGGGAGCCAGCTGAATAACCATCCAAACCTACAACAGCAAAACAGAATAAAAATGTCTTGAGCAGCATGGTAGTTTTTGGCAGCGATGCTTTGAAGACATTTCTTTTGCTGCTCTTCATAAGAGAGCCCACGTTAAGCACACAGTGTGAAGAACACGATTTTGCAGTGGGAAGGAATTCATTTTTTCCTGACTTTTTATAAAGTAGCATCACAAACAGGGGCATTCTTCAAAGGGTAAGCAATTTTTCCACTGTGTCCTCCTATCACAGCATACTGATCTGGAGACACGAGCCCTCACATCAACCCAACAAGCTTGGCAGGATATGTAACAATCACTGGAGTTTCCAGCCTCCTCTCAAGTTCCTTTGGAAGCCTGCCTGCACACGCATAACCTTGCATGAACTTATTACTTCCAAAAAAGCAACAAGCTCTGCATTCACCAGTCTTACCTGAAGTGATTATTACTCTAAATTTAAAAAGTGAAAAATAAGCAGGCTTATCCTAGCAAAGCAAAAACCTAGGACCTTAATCATGAACTTAAAAGTCCCAGAGGAAAACAAACCAGCAATTCCCTCAACAGAAGCTGCTTTTCCAGCTGTCAGTTACTATCTTGGTACTGCCAGCTTGACCATGAGAGCAGCGGGAATGACTGAGCTGGCAGCACTGCTTCACCCAGTGCTGCAAAGGATACAGCACTTTGGTATGGCTCTTCCTGGGCACTAATTTACCCCTTGTTTTTAAGACAGAATCTTATTTTTCCATCTCTCACTTTTTTTTTTGAAGTGGCTTAGACTACCAGTCAGGACCACTGCAGGACCATTCCTCACAGGGAAGAGGATGTCAGTCACCAAATCAACTTCCTCTAGCACTCTTTTTCTACACTGAACTGCTTTGCAGTTAGTTACAGAATTTTCAGGACTGAACAGAGAGTATTAGTTATACAACAACTAGCACTGAAAGACTACTAGGTTACTAATGTCCAGATTTTCAGTGTGCACAACATATCAGTAATAAATTAAAGATCACAAGTTCTTTATCCAAAGGATCTTCTCCACACATTCGAAGGGGCTGACCTACTACAGCTGCGTAACTCCTTAAGTTTATGACAGGACATGGAAGGTTTTCTGGGAATGCACAATGCAATTGCAAGCAGCATTTTTCAGATTCACAGAAACCTGTGAGGGGACATGAGGAAAATAAGCCCCAAACAGTATCTGACCAGAAAGGATTAATCATCCAATCACTCAGGCCCACTGCTATTCAGTAGTATTTACACCTCTACACTGATATCTGGCTGTTCTGTAAATAACCTTCCTGACCTACCAGATGACTGGAATTGTTATAAGGAGGGACCATGGGAATTGTTATCATCACTTTAAATGAAGGGCTGGGAACAGGGGGTTGTACATCCTTCCATGCCATGTGCTCATGCAATCTAAGAAAAGAAGGAACTTAGCACCTTATAGGGAAATGGGTATCCAAGTATTCTGCTTCCACATTAAACTATGCATTTATTTAAAAGTAAGATTTTTAAGAAGTTAAAGCTGGGACAAGCCAAAAGTAATTTTACCCACAAGTAACTGTGAAATCTGAGTTTAACAATAACACTAATTGTGTCCAGTGCTATGAATTACTCTGGTAAATTATTAAACAACAGCTAGGTCACTACTCTTTTGAGTCATGCTTTCTGCTAGTTATAGGCTCAACTATCATTTTCATTCTTAACTCTTAGGTCAGAAACAAAACCAGTCACTATTTCCCCTGAGCTGAAACTCTATGTACTGTTTCTTCTCAGAAAAGCCACTGAATCAGCAAAGAAAATACTTTACATATTTTATTTATCTACAGAAATATAAAGCTGCAACATGTCAACAAGAAAATAGTGCAGGGATACGGCCACAATGAAAGAGAAGTGACATCTACAGATCACAGACCCAGAATTGTATTTCCTAGTCCTACAGAGGCACCTGGATACTTAGGAAAATTATTAAGGAAAATGTATCAGACTGGTAAAGCTGCCAAATCCTTCTTTTGTTAGTTATAAGAACTGTTTACAAATACTTAGATTTTAATTCAGAAGAGACATTGCATACATGCATATTTTGACAAATACAGTCAGCAAACTGAAGCTTTTAAAATTAAAACTATGTTTGCAATTCTGTCCTGTTGTACTTGCTGAACTGAATGAATAAGCGGTGAAGGCTTTCAGGCAAAAAAAAAAGAAGAGCATTTTCTAGAAACATAGTTACTATATTCAAGACTTAATCCTTTGTTTGCCTCCTTCCAAAAATTATTTACCACACTGCTAGATCTTTTCCACACATGGAGAATAACACCTCTTTAATTTATTTGAATAATTTTTCTGATAACTTTGGAAGGCTATAGTTGTATAATTTCTTTTGAACATCTGTGCTAAATGTGTCTTCTAAATGCATACAGGAACATCCATTGCTTACATGATCTATCATTTTTATTTCTGTGATATAAAGCTGTAAGTGTTATTTAATGTCAAATGAAGCAATGGACCTTTCAAAACAGTGTGCACAACAGCAATGGAGATGAGTTATGAAAGAAAACAGAAGATTCCAGCAGTAGTTTCACATTGTGAGCTACCCACTGCCAGAAGAGGCAGACCTCTTACTGCTCTCATCACCCACTATTTCCCTTAAACTCAGTTCCCACCTGTTTTTCTACAAAAAGTCAAGACCAGAATCTTGTATTTTGAGGAGTTAAGAGGTTCACTAGCCTCAGCTGCTTGCTATTTCAGAAAGTGAGAAATAAATCTGGCAAATAAATCTGCCCAAATTTTTATAACTTTTTACCAAATGTACTTACAGATGTTACACATCAAATTACCAAGGCCCATAACCAGTAGAATGTAACCTGTTTATTTATTTGTGGCCATATAGTAACATAAACCAGCGTGCACATCCATGCTAAAATAACCAATAAACCGGAGTAGGGCAAAGCATTGCATAGGGTGGTTCCTCACATCTTCAACTTGGGGTTAGTTACATTTTCCACATCCATCTGAAAATGTCTGGAGTAACAGAGGCTGGACAAATCAGAGGCTAGCAGGTGGGGTGGGGGGCTGCTGGCCTGCCAGGCATTCAAAGGAGTCACTCTCTTTGCCGACAGACCTCCACACAGACCTCCACACTTCTTCTAACACATCGAGGGAAGGAGACCCGAAGGTAAGGGAAAGCCCTGGAGACACCCACTGAATGACCTTAGTGAAAGTCAAAGTGATTAGCGTGAGACTAGAAGATTAGTGGGGACCATCAGCAGCCTATGCTGATGATCAAATACAGTCATAAATAATGCAAACAAAAGGGATGAATACATAAACATCTGACAAACTACCACGTGCAGGGGCCAAGCCACCAGGCAGGAGCTAACAGAGCGGCTGGCTGGAGCAAGTGTCCTGAGACCGCGGTTGCAAGGCTAAGCAAGGGTAAAAATAAATAATTATTACTGTATTTTGACACTTAATGAGTGAATGAATATTGTGTTAAGCGTAGCTCAGGATAATACTGTTTGTCCTTAGCTGCTTGAATGTTAATTTGAATCAAGAACTTGCTGTCACAGCACCGCTTGAGTTGCCTGGGGGTAAATTTCAAAAGAACTGAGAATCACGTATAGGCAGAGGTACAGTGAGCCTGACCCACCCATTCACCTACACTACTCAGATCAAACCAAATGAAGAATGTGGCAAATTGGTTGTACCACAGTTACCCTTCTGTCAGCTCCATTAACCCTATTCAGCTTGGTGAGAATTGATTCCATGCAAGACAACTAATGGATCTGCAGCCATTTATAAATTTTTCATACTCACAAAAAGTTTGTGAAAACTTAGATACTTCTGAAGATTGAAAATATACATTTTAACCATGAGGTATGTACTGAAACAGCTGAACAGTCTATTTGATTTCTGGCCTGTAATGTGGATTTTAAAAATGGAAGCTCTATCTCATAAAAAGACTCAGCAGAAGTTGCTTATAACTCTGTCCAGAAGATATAAATGTACAGAAATGGAGTTCACTCTCTCACTTTTCAAGCTTACGATTTACCTACATTAGAGTTATATGAATGCATGGCTCACAAGATGTAGTAAGCTTTCTACCAGATGTAGAAATGATTCAATGAAGGCATTTTCCCACATACACCAGCACTGCAGACCTAGCTGTCACGACTTGTGGCAAGTCTGTGGGGCAGAACAACAAACCAAAAAACCTGGGGTTTGCAAACAGGTAACAGAACTCCACCAAACCAGAGTAAATGAATACAATACCATTTGCTACAGGCTCACCTGTCAAAAATTTCTGACCCACCAAGACAGGACATGCAAAAACCTTTCTAAAGTGTTGAATATAAAATCAGCTTTTCACTAAGAATTTTGAAATTAGTATGGTAATCAAAACTCCCAGTACAGACCAAAAACCATGCAGCAGTGACAGGAGTGTGAAGAACAGATTTTCCTGTCACAAAGAATTATTTGGACTTAAAAATTACATCAGTAAAGAAGCCAGTCCTCAAGTTATACAACAAATACATAGTAACTTGCAAAGGAAGGATTATGGGAAAGTAACAGAATGTGCAAGCAACAGAGCTGCACATCTGTTTGTCTTGCTCTCGGGAAACAAATGTATTTAATATTTTTATCAAGCTTTTGCAGACAAGATTGCAAACTACCAAGATTTTAGCTAGGGAGTAAGCTCAAAAACTTAAAAAGCTGAAACACTGAGCGAACTCAGTGGTAAACTACTTCAAGCTTTACTCTTAAATCTTATTAGAATTAAGTTGATCTCTAAAAAACCCTAACCCTCTCCTCTCCTGTCAGAATTAATTTCAGCCATTTAGAAGTAAATAAGGAAAGAAAAACAAATTAATGCAGAGAATTTGGTAGTGTTTCTGTCCAGAACCAAGAGGAATGGCATTGGGATTTTCAGGGGTATTTAGCTGACAATGGAGTTATAAGCACCCAACAATTCGAGCTAGCTCCAAATTAAGAGACCCTTACCCTGTAACAGAAAAAAACAAAGGTAAGCTATTGGAAAGGCAGCTCAGAGTCTACCTTCTTGTTTATACATAAAGAATTTTTGCAGTAGTGTGCTAGCAAAGGAATTGAAAAATGCCAATATGTTGAAATCTAAATATAAACAACATAAGATTCTCTCTTCTAAGGTCTTACATAAACTTCATCCCATAAAAACACTGTTACTTCTCCCAGTTCATTCAGGTCTTCAGTTGTTATAGAAATGCTAAGAATGAACAAAAAATGAGGAGTGAAAAGAAGCATCAGGTATTCATCACTGGGAAAGAAGTCAGTATATCAAATTTATAGCAAAGTATCAATTTTAAAAATAAAACTGCTTTACTATAAAGCTCAATAAAATCTTTACAGTTAACACAGGATGGATGCTTAAGTGAAGTAACTCCAGATACCCTTTTACCATTTGCACTATCTCCTTTTTACATTTTCCTCAGCATCAGCAATAGTCTACACAAAGAGGTACATAGGATGGTTTCTTCTACCATCAACACCACCAAGTTTTCACAGCAAATTCTATATTTGGTTACTATATTTCAAGATTATGGGTAATAATCTGAAACAATAAAAAGCAAAAGAAGCAGTCAAGGATGACACAATCAAATAGAACTTTCTGTGTCAAAATGTCAAGAGAAAAGTAGCAGGTTTACATCTGGCTCATTTCTATCCATGAAAGAATTAAGTTATAATAAACTTTTCCTTTCCCATTTAATTAATTTAATAGCCTACAATATGAGAATATTGGGTGCTGTCCACATGACTGATTATAGCAAGAATCGATCCTTCTTTGTTAACAGTTACCACCAACTCCACCATGGCAAAACCCCTAATACGTAAAGAAAAATATTTTACTAATGACTATATCCAAGGTCCATCTTGGTGGCTGTTCTCTGTGCCAGATTTGTGAAATTCAGGTTTAAAAGGCACTAGATTTTAAACCAGATAATTACGTTTTAACCCAGCTACAGAAAAGCCAGAAAGTTCACCAGCAGACGTACGAATTAACAAGGTGGAAAGACAGACTGTGAGTCGAGGCAGAGGATATCAAGATTTTAAGTCAGAGCTGCCACTGACAGACAGCAACACATAATCATGACATTAAGTCCACATTTAACTAGGCAGGGATGTTCCTGCAACAAGGTTCAGGATATGATTTCATGAGAACCTTAAGAGCACAAGCAATTTTAGGAGTCCTTGAAGTTTTTATTCCTGTCCCTAAAGTGCAGAATGTTCTTTAATGTTCCTGTCTTCTGAGAACAGTGAATATAGTCAGAATCATTCAGGCATACACAGTAGCTGTTGTTGTGAAGGCTGTATATCCAGGGACAAAGCTTCTGCATATACAATAGAAGTCAGATGTAGCAACCACAACAATTGAATGAGATGTTCCTAGGACAAAACACTCTGGCAGTTGCAGACAAAAATCAGGATAAGAAAAACATTCCATGTTTCATTTTTATTGCACTAACAGACTAAAAATCCTCAGGGAAAAGACCTTGAAGTGCATACTAAAGAGGCAAGACCCAGAAGCAAGTATTAGGAACCTGGTATGGGAACAAAAAAACTCCTTGCTTTAAGAAACGTCTGTTTACCACTTTCATGAGGAGACCAAAAAATGGATGAAATCATTGTCAATGGGTTAAAAAAGGATATTTTTTTTTTCCAGATGACATTATAACCCTGCCCATAAAGTTCTGTTTAGATGAGTCTTGAGCCAAGATGTTCCATGCAATTAGATGTTGTGAAACTCTTGGATACTTCAGTAACATCAAAACAGAATGTTTTGAAAACCTCTGCATAATATTTCTAGGAAGTGGAACATACATCAGCCCCATTCCAACACAAAACCCATGATAGATTATTGCAGAATATTGTCCTGCATTAGGACAGAGGTGAAAACAATGCATTCCTCATGTATTTACTGCATCTTGAACTCTGTGTTCAGAACATTCAACCTCAGAATTAATACAAAAATTCAGAAGCAAGTTTTATTACTGTCTTTATGAAAATTAACCATCATATCAAAATTAACTTGAAAGTGTACCTCATGAACATGAATCCATAACCAATGAGATTTCCTGGCTGTTTTAGAGATATTAAAGTTTTCTGTGCTTACTTTAAGTCATTTGAGCCACCTGAGCATTTGTGAAGTGGAGAGAACTACAATTCTGCTCCCTCCCACGCTGGACCTCAGACATAGGTACATCTTGCAGCATGACTTGCATCATTGCAGCCCCCTCCCCCTTTCTTCTATGTCTCCCAGCACTGCCTTTCTCTTTTTTTTTTTTTTTAATCGTATATATCCTTTTTTTCTATGCTTTTATAATTTCTTCCACCCTCTTTCTAGCTAGACCCAAAAGTGTCCATTTCAGGGCAAGCACTTTTTCAGTAGGTGCCACAAGAATGAAGTTTACCATAGGAGTGTCACCCAAGCCTGCAACATGCAATGCTCATATTGCTTACAAAGAAGCTGTGATAGCACCCAACTCAGTTTCACATTCTTATTTAAAAGCTTAAAAAAAATCCAAAGAAAAAACATATTAGCAACTACAAACCAAGTATGGAATCACACAGAGTACGGAGATAAAGACGCAGAGGAGAAGCTGCACAGCCCCACAAGAACTTCTCAACCTTGTGACAGAGACCATGGGTTAGGTACCACAGAGGTCCTACCTCTGCCTCCTCCACCTTAAACTCACATCTGACAGACCTTGGCAATGCCACACATTTCACATGTTTTTACAAACAACACACTGCACATTGCAGTAAGAATTTGTGAAGAAAAGCATAATTGAAATTAAGGAAATGGAAATTTCCTCTTGGTGCCCCTCAGATGTTATTCAACTTTCTACTGTTTTTATTTTATTCATACATCAACTGATATACTCCTGCTGCCCTTCAGATATTGCATGACTTCACCTTGCTTAATCCTTGTCAGTCTTCTCATACCTACCATGCCAGCAGCCCACATTTCAGCCTGTTCCCAAATTCCATCAAACTGGACAAGAATAAAGTATATATGCAACCTCTCACTAATCTGCACCACTGCCCACCCACACTCTACCCTGCTTCTCTTTTGGTAAAATTCCTTTATCATTGGAATCACGCACAATTTAGATCACAAAGAAGGTGAATGTTTTCCTTTTTCCGTAAGGGCCCCCATAAGAACACGTTAGACACAGGACTATCTAAAGCATATGATCACTTCTCTCAGGTCCAAACAAGCTACACACAAACCCCACTCATACACAACTATGAATACACATTGAGGGTTGTTTCACTGCAACTTATTAGAGCAGCTTCTATGATGTGTTCCTTTATCACAGTCACCTAAGGTGTCAAAATGCAAGAACTGGTATTCAACATTTTGGACTACCTATCTCCACTTCCATTTACTGGAAAATCTAAGAGGTGCCAAACCTTTTGAGAACAGACTATTTTCTCTACATGCTTACACCACAAATGCTTTAGATGTCAAGGAAGTGCAAGTAGCCTTAAAAATAGTTAGGTTAAATGGGTCTAAAAAGCCATCTCATCAGAAGTCCCCTTATGTAAAGGTAAGGATGTAATTAAGAAGCTTTTGGTGTCAGTATGATACCAACTTACTAAATGTAAGCAAGAAAAACATTCAAAAATGGTCTGTTAGAGCATTAATCCACCCCATTTCTGTATTTTGCCCTTTGCCACACCCTTCTCTCCCTCACTTCAATATATGATTAGACTTTCTCAAGGGCAACAAGCGCTCTTGCATCTTCTTTCAGAGAATGTATTTTTTTATGCCTGCATCTTCCCCTCCTTGCCCCGTAATCTCCTATCATCTTGAGTTTTCTGTATAACACACTCAGAGCACCTTCCTTCTCTGCCATTCCTCACCAAGTCACCAGGTGTGCTCTTGCAGCCACTTAAAATCCTTCTTTTACCCTCTTAACCTTATTCCAGCTCGACCTCATTCCCTTACACAGCTTTACTGACTCACAAATCTCTCTTCTCCAATGACCTCTCTCCTGCTGCTCAGCTTCTCATCTGGATCTTTCTGAGCCAATATAAATGCAGACACTCACCTTTCCTCCCATGCCCTCTTCTCCCTGGCTGTCAATGCAAATCGTGCACAAAAAACTATCCCAAAAGAATGTCAGGATTGCAAGTAAATACTCAGAAGTTATGAAACACAAGAATCAAAATTTCCTCAGGAAGAAATCTTAATANACAAACAACACACTGCACATTGCAGTAAGAATTTGTGAAGAAAAGCATAATTGAAATTAAGGAAATGGAAATTTCCTCTTGGTGCCCCTCAGATGTTATTCAACTTTCTACTGTTTTTATTTTATTCATACATCAACTGATATACTCCTGCTGCCCTTCAGATATTGCATGACTTCACCTTGCTTAATCCTTGTCAGTCTTCTCATACCTACCATGCCAGCAGCCCACATTTCAGCCTGTTCCCAAATTCCATCAAACTGGACAAGAGCAAAGTATATATGCAACAGACACCTCTCACTAATCTGCACCACTGCCCACCCACACTCTACCCTGCTTCTCTTTTGGTAAAATTCCTTTATCATTGGAATCACGCACAATTTAGATCACAACACTAGAAGGTGAATGTTTTCATTTTTCCGTAAGGGCCCTCATAAGAACACGTTAGACATAGGACTATCTAAAGCATATGATCACTTCTCTCAGGTCCAAACAAGCTACACACAAACCCCACTCATACACAACTATGAATACACATTGAGGGTTGTTTCACTGCAACTTATTAGAGCAGCTTCTATGATGTGTTCCTTTATCACAGTCACCTAAGGTGTCAAAATGCAAGAACTGGTATTCAACATTTTGGACTACCTATCCCCACTTCCATTTACTGGAAAATCTAAGAGGTGCCAAACCTTTTGAGAACAGACTATTTTCTCTACATGCTTACACCACAAATGCTTTAGATGTCAAGGAAGTGCAAGTAGCCTTAAAAATAGTTAGGTTAAATGGGCCTAAAAAGCCATCTCATCAGAAGTCCCCTTATGTAAAGGTAAGGATGTAATTAAGAAGCTTTTGGTGTCAGTATGATACCAACTTACTAAATGTAAGCAAGAAAAACATTCAAAAATGGTCTGTTAGAGCATTAATCCACCCCATTTCTGTATTTTGCCCTTTGCCACACCCTTCTCTCCCTCACTTCAATATATGATTAGACTTTCTCAAGGGCAACAAGCGCTCTTGCATCTTCTTTCAGAGAATGTATTTTTTTATGCCTGCATCTTCCCCTCCTTGNCGGAAAGGTAAGGCTGTAATTAAGAAGCTTTTGCTGTCAGTATGATACCAAATTACTAAATGTAACCAAGAAAAACATTAAATAATGGTCTGTTAGAGCACTAATCCACCCCACTTCTGTATTTTGCCCTTTGCCACACCCTTCTCTCCCTCACTTCAATATATGATTAGACTTTCTCAAGGGTAACAAGCGCTCTTGCATCTTCTTTCAGAGAATGTATTTTTTTATGCCTGCATCTTCCCCTCCTTGCCCCGTAATCTCCTATCATCTTGAGTTTTCTGTATAACACACTCAGAGCACCTTCCTTCTCTGCCATTCCTCACCAAGTCACCAGGTGTGCTCTTGCAGCCACTTAAAATCCTTCTTTTACCCTCTTAACCTTATTCCAGCTCGACCTCATTCCCTTACACAGCTTTACTGACTCACAAATCTCTCTTCTCCAATGACCTCTCTCCTGCTGCTCAGCTTCTCATCTGGATCTTTCTGAGCCAATATAAATGCAGACACTCACCTTTCCTCCCATGCCCTCTTCTCCCTGGCTGTCAATGCAAATCGTGCACAAAAAACTATCCCAAAAGAATGTCAGGATTGCAAGTAAATACTCAGAAGTTATGAAACACAAGAATCAAAATTTCCTCAGGAAGAAATCTTAATATACCACTATAGAAAAGACATTTTAATAGTTTATCAGTTGGGAGAGTTGTTCAGAGTCTCCCACAGACGTTCAGAACAGTCCAAAAACCTCTGGCACATAGACACTTTCAAAGAGGCAGGTCTCTAACTGGGCCTATCAGCCCCCAGCAGGATCTAAACCAACTTTTCATACACCCAAATACATGCAATACTGGCTAAAACTTGTGTTCTCCAATGACTCATAGTCACCAGCACTACAGCAGCCCCTCTGCTAGTTGCCCCTCTGGATTTGCAGCCTCACTGTCATTTCCACTGGGGCTAAGATCCCCCCTAATTCTACTTCAGCAGCTTCTGCAGAAGTGTCTTTGCTTGATACTTGGAAAGTGGGGTTATGAGCATCTTTCTCCTGCCACCAGAATGAGAAGATAACCCCTGTTACATTTTGCCATCTTTCCCTCTCTCCCTTTAGTCTGCATTAGGGGAGATGAGAGATCTCGATGAACACAGACCTTCACTCCCCAAATTCATACAAGTGCCAGGAACTATTAGAAATAATCCCATAAATTCCCGAAAACCTGCTCATACAAATACCTTCTGATGAGCTCATGCATGTAACAAAAAAGGTTGAATTAAGTACTAAAGCTGTGACTGACACAACCCTGCCAGCCAAAAAGACAAAATCAGAAAAGAGGAAGGAAATTTAATCTTTTTCCGCATCTGCTTTCTACACTGCACTTATTCCTCACTCAGTTTTGAAAAATGCATGTTGTGGCTACCAAACCTGCATCTGGTCATTTGCACTATAGGAAAGAAGAAAAGTAAGCAGAACCCTGCTTTCAGCAGCCTACCCACTCAGTTTGCTTTAAAACTTTAAAGCTTTAATAATTCAGGCAAAATTCTGAGTTGAGACTGTCCCTTCATGCTGTAACACTGTGAACCATCCTGCTAAGGAGAAGACACAGGCTCTATCAAGCCTAATAAACTATTCCTCCTTTATTAATCAAACAGCTCACTTCAAAATTGAGTTTTAGAACACAAACAAGCTTGAAGAGTAACACAAAAATAATTGTGAACACTGGTGTTAGAGTGTATTTCTTTACCTTTACTCCAAGCCACTATTTCTTGACACTTACAAGCAATTTGATGTGGGCTTGTAACTGTAAATGCCTTAAAGTTTTTTTTTTAAAGAAACTATTCCACTTATCTTAGAGGAGGGGGGAAAAAACCCCAGTCTTGCAGTTCAGGGATCTTTTCCTGTATGTATACACACATTTAGTAGCTGTTCTTCCTAGTTATATTACAAGCCATAAGCAGTCCTGCTGCATCCAGAGTGAATAAGTGAATTCAATAATGGCAAAAGGCTGACACTCGGCTGTCTGCCTCACAGGCAGAAGTCTCCATCTAAAACTTACACAGAGGAGGCCCAAGGCTGTAAACAGGTTTGGAAATCACTAGCAGGTGACATGTTAACCAAGCAATCACTGTCATTGTGACTACTAAAACATTTGTTTAGGTAATCTTCTAATCCAAAGGTAGGACAGGGCCATGAATATTTTTCATGAATATTTTTCAGCTGAGATCTTCCAGAAAGTAACTGAACCACTGTTACTCTGTTTTCACCATGCCTTGCACAGCTACCAAATTGCAACAAAGCAAGCGTGTTGTGTAACAAGTTGAGTCACTCTATTGTTTTCAAAGCAGATAAACTTTGCATTTATTCTTTGTGTGCACCTGTCACTAGTAATTTAAACTAGGGGTTTGGTGGTATATTGTAACTTCCTAGCACTGCCACAGCATTCTAAATGAAAAATTATTTAACATATTTCTTTTCTTTATAAACTTCCCCTGGGTAGTGAGCTTTGCTCGACTTCAGAAGATGAACAAATGCTAATTTTAATTATTACTAGAAATGGACTAATAAAAGCACTACCATTTCAACACAAATGTACTTTCTGAATTCACGGAAAAGGATGATGAGATTTTGTTCTTAGAAGTCTTTAGTGAATTGGGAGGCTTACCCTGAAAAATACCACATCAACGTCTAATCGTTCAGAAGTTCTGAAAATCAACACCCCTTAAAAGCCATCCAGCTGTGTAAACCACATGAGAAACTTGCAATAATCCTCTTGAAAATTCAGCCTAACCCTGTGTCCAGATCAACGAGTGCTACGATCCTGCAATCCTGAAAGGCAACTCGAGTCGAGGGCGCTTGGCACCGTCTCAGCAGCACTCAGCACTCTGTGTGATCAAACCAGACAGCTAATGCAGTTCAGGCTAATGCGCTGAATGAACACACAAACAAAACAGGCTGAGGCAGAGCTATTTTTAAGACTTGTACTTAGAAAACCTGTAAACCAGCAACAAGAAGCTTTACAAACTACTTGCATTTAAGACTGTGAAGAGGTCAGAAAGAACACAGAACCAAGAAGGGTTTCACTTGTAGTTTCTAGGGGCTAATGTTGCAGAAGGCAGAGGTTGTGTCAAGGGTAAGATTTTGGGAAGCTATTTTAAGTTTGAGGAAAGGAGGAGAGTGCAGAGTTACAGAGCAGACAAAACTGCATAGTGCTTTGAAAGGGAAGCTTTTGGAGTTCGCATTTGAAATGAGAATGCTGTGTACTATGGTAATATGGTGATAATGGCATAACAGGGGATTCAGAAAAGATGGATAGTCCAGATCTGGTCAGGATGAGCTGGCAGAGCAGGAAAACATGTAAGATGAAGTACCAAAATGCCAAGCTGGAAAAAGGACTTAAAAGACAATAAGACTGAGGATGCATGTAGTTTTGAAAGATAACAAAACAAGACACATAACATGACAACTTATAAATAGCAATATCCTTAATTAAGAAGTCGTGAACGCATGGCATGATTTTCATGCTTTAAGTCTGATTTCTCAAAGTAACACAAACCTTAGTTATGCAAGATGGGAGATGTAGAAAAAAAGGCAAGAAATGAGTTTTTGAGGACTAGGCAATCAGCAATGGGATATACCATCTGATATTTAAAGCATAGAGAAAGAGCAAAAATTCATTTAAACAATGCATACAAAGCATATTTACACATCTGACAGAAGGAATAAGGCACATGTATGACTAAAGCAGAGCTAGATATATTCTGATAGAGCACTGTTTGGACTAGAACCATAAACTATGATGGAACAAACTTTGAGATAAGTGAACAGTAGATATATTAAGTACATTTGGTAAACAAACTCAGAGATAGGATGACTATATTATTCTACAGGGGCAGAGAACATATTTGGGGGCAATGGAAGGGTATAAAAATGGGTCTGCAATGGAAGCTTAAGCGTAACAAGAAATAAAGCATACACTAAGAAGGCATACTTGAGAAAAGAACATGTGAACTGAAGAACAAACCACTGATTAGTAACTTGTATACAACTACTTGAATGTACACACATAAAAGATATGGTGTGGAACTATGTAATTTCAGGCAGAAGAATGGTTATTAGCTGTAATAAAGTCATATATCAAGGGTGTAAATGGTCACAAACAAGTATTAGAGATATATGTTAAGAACAGGGGCAGGGTAACTTGTGCCATAGGAGTTATTTCAGTAGGTGTCAATGTCTTGGGACAGTGAAAGGAAAGAATAAGTTAGCAGAGATAGCATACAGTACTGGAAAAGTTGGAGCAACAGCGTATGCTTGTAATTTTTAGCTGTGCTCTCATCTCCTACTTATATAAAGTACAGAATGATGACACAGACAGGCTGAGAAGTGTACTGTCTGCTCTACATCAAAGAGAGCGTATAGAATGGATGGAACGAGAAGAGGGGGTATCTGTATGCACAGATAAAGCCGCAGAGGCACACACGAGCACGGGCCAGCACTGTATACAGACGTGTGACCTCTGGGGCGCAAAGGGAAGGGTGGATGACAGTCGGAGTGCATACATACGCCAAAGCAAGGCGGCGGAAAACGCACAGGGACACGCCTGCAGGCAGGTCTGCAATGACAACAGCTGGCCAGCCACGGCGGAGCTCCAGTGCAGAAAGCGAAGCAGCGGGGACACGGGGCTCGCAGGGAGCCGGGGGCAAACCCTGCAGGGAGCCTGCCCGTGCCAGAAGGCGGGAAGCCATGGCAGGAAGGCGGGCTGAGCGGCAGGAAAACATGGCAGGCAGTGTGCCCGCACGCCGGGGAGCGCCCGAGCGGCGATGCCGGAGCGCGGCAGGGCCGGAGCGGAGCGCGGAGCCCGGCGGGCGCTCGGGAGCCCGCCCAGCCCCGGCACAGGGGCACAGGGGCACAGGGGCACAGGGGCACAGGGGCACA
>VYXF01006932.1:661941-679846 GCA_013397295.1 Polioptila caerulea
TCACTTTGACAACATCTTCCAACCGACATGTCTGCTTATGGCAAGCATAAGGAGGCTACTTCTACTGATTCCCAAACTCCTGGAAGCTGTGAGGGATGTTGGTGACATGGGAGGGAGGCAAGGAACACTAGTGCTTCACTATGCTCCTTGTGCCCAAGGCCTGCCCTGCATGGGAAAGCACTCTGTCTCAGCCTCTTGCCCTTTCACATCCTTGCTGTGCAGGAGGGCAAGCTTTCTTGTGTCCCTTCCAGGACCTGTGTCTGATCCTGCTCTGGGAGCAGGCTGTCTGTGAACTGGGAAATCAATGACATAGTGGCCACGACTGTAAGGGGACAGTCTTGGAGTGAATGTTTGGGGCAAACCAGAGTCTTTCTGAATTTTGGCACTTGAACAAAAGAGACATAATTGAAGAGAATTGTAAGAACAGTTTTGCTGATTACTTTACCATGATCTGTGATGGGAGTAAAGACCAGAGCAGTCCCGACTGAGCTGCTCTTCACACCATCTCAGAGTGAGTTTGCATTCATAGCCTCTGTCTGCCCTATAGGCAACATTTTGAAAACGTGCCCATGGCAGTTGCAGTAGAAAGTTGAGTAACTGTGTGCAAGAGTCAGCTACGAGAAGGCCAGGAGAAGTTTAAGTGTTCAAGGAGCAAGTGAACTGCAAAGAGGGCAGCCTAGATACATATTTGGTAATATATCAGTATATTCAGCAGCTGAGGCTGTGACAGGGTGTGTTGCTAGGCAGAACTTCCATCCTGTTATGCTTGACTATTCCAGAGTTCATGATTCACACGTGACTAACCTAAAATTCCCTTCTAGACACAGGAGTGGCTGGAGAGAGGCAAGGTCTCATGTTTTCAGGTGGGTGAAGGGTGCTCCCTCCAAGGGTGCTGTGACTGTGTCTGTGTCTGTCTGGGTCATACATGGTCCCTGTGAACAACCCATGACGATGAGACATTTGCTGCATGAGACAGGGCGTGTAATTTAAGCAATGTCCTTGTGCCACAACCTTCTTGTTTCCTCTCCCTCACCTACGTGAACACAAGGCTGGACACAATTGAGCCTTCCAGATTTTTTTGAGAAGTCTGCACAGAGCAATAAGCCTATTCTAGTTTTGATTCCAGCCAGGAAAACGTAGCTGAAAAGGTCAGGGTAAGCATTAGTTGAGACTGTACATGACAAGGCAGAGTGATGAGAGATTGGTGATCTGCTTCTGGTACAAATAGTATGATCAACATGAACGCCACAGGAGTCAAGAAGGCAGTTTTCAATGAACTTGGAGTTAAGAAACCAGCTCAGCTAAATCACTCAAACTGGAGAGACAAACCTACAGGAAAGGAGAAAGTAAGTTAGCTTTTACGTTGGTTGTCAGGGCTAAGAATAAAAGTACAACAGAAGCATGTGAGAACAGAATCAGGAAGACAAGCTTGAGATGAAATGCAACTAGCGAGCGAAATAAAACCCCCTACATCACTCCAGAAGCTCATTAATAGAGTGTGAAATAGAAAATGTACTCTAATTGTAAAGTGAGAAGACTAAAAGGTGTCAAGAATGCAGTACTTTCTAGATTTCGCTGTCTAAGGTAGTAAAATAAGGAAACTAATGCACTAGTAGGGTCCATTTTCAGTTAAGAAAAGGGTAGAATGTTTAAGCTATGTATTTTCAAATTGACCTGAATTCTCTCTTTAATTATGTCCTAGAGTATTTAAAGCTCTTACTAACAGAATCCCAGTGTCAGTAATCAGCATATTGGGGAAGTTATGGATAGAGGGAGGCTATAAAGTGACAAACCTGGTGGAGAGAGGAAGGAGAAAAAAAGGTATGACATTATTAAGCAAATTAATTTTTCTAGAAAAATAGTAGAAATTATATTTGTACGTTCCTGAAAAATAACATAGGGATGAGTAACTGGCAACAAGAACTCACATCTCAAAAATCTCATTGCCCTTACAACCACATGACATACCTTATGGATAGCTCTAGAAGAGCTCAATATGTCTTGATTTTCAGGGAACTTTTTTAGGGCTTCCCACATGGAAATTAATAATGTGTGTTCCATGTTGGTCTGCAGCTAGGTGCGTGCAACACTTATTGGAAAACCAGAGCTATAGAGTGGTTTTCTATCAAAATGGAAATGTGTCTCAAGTTGGACTGCACAGGTTCAGAACCTGGTGACAGGGATGCATGCTTGTAAAAGGGAAAATGCCTGCTGAATTCACGCATGTGTCAGGCTGAGAGGGAGTGTGTATGCTGGAGGGCAAGGACAAAATAAAAAATTATCTTCAATTAAAAATATGAAAAAAATGGAAAGTTATTCAAAACAGATGAATTATGTTAGATGAAAGTTAGCCAAAACAGGTGCAGCCCTAGGCAGGAATAATTAGCTGGTCAGGCAAACTGATTAGGTAGAAATTCTGTACAATAGTCACTCAGGCTTTGAGTGGTCACAGGCTGAGTGTGAGTCAACCACAGCTTGTTATTGCAAAAAAAAGATAAGCATTCAGCTAGGATATATTATGAAGATTAGGTTTGCAAGACCTGGCAAGGAATTCTGCTTTGCTTAACAGTTGTAAAGCTAGTTCTGAATGCTGCACGTGAATAAAATACATGGACCACCTAAAGAGCAACCAGAATGTCAAGGGACCTAGGGGAAATAGGGAATTATTTCAGATTGGTTAATTAGGGAAGAGTAAGAGTAGGAGAATGACAAGTATACGAGAAGTTACTGATGAGATGGCAATAACTTCTTTTCTATGTCCTCCAAGAGCAGAAATTGCGATCAGGATATTTTAGGTTAAACATTAGGAACAATGTTTTTGAAGGGTAGAGCACTGGAAAAAAGTTGTCAGTGGTATGATCATAGTCTATCATTGTCGCTGTAAGAACAGGCTGTGTGCATCTCCATAATCAGAAATTTAGTAGGTATAGTGAGGCTGTTAGTATAACTTTCTGAGAGCCCTTCATTCCTCTGTTTTGCTTGTTTTTAATGCCACAGAATCATAGAATCACAGAATCACAGATGGGTTTTGGTTGGAAGGGAGCTTTAAAGGTTGTCTAGTCCAATCCCACTGCAGTGAGCAGGGACACCCCCCACTAGACCGGGTTACTCAGAGCCCTATCAACCTGAACTTGAGCACCCCTAGAGAGGGGGCATCCTCAGTTTCTCAGGGCAACCTGTTCCAGTATCTCACTACTCTCATCATAAGAAACTTCATGCTTATATCAAATATAAATCTTCTGTTTTAAAAGCTTGAAAATGTTGCCCCTTTTCCTATCACTACAGGCTTTGATAGACAGTGGATCCTGTACACCCATTGTTCCATCTCATGGCCTGGAGCCCATGCCACTCCATTTGATAGTAATGGAAGGTTTCAAACCAAAAATTTCTCCTCACAGTCCTACTTCTAGTTAAATTAATTTACCTGTGAAACACAGGGCAACTTCTCTGGTGTAATCTTGATCTCATCTTCACCCTGTTGGTTGTAAATAAAAACTTATGCAATGTTTTGGAGTGTTCTTTGTACATAAAACCACATATCTTTTTTTTTTTTTTTTGGGTCCCTAAAGCATATGTTGTAATATTCAAGTGGTCAACAATCTCCAAGCATCTGCCATGAGTAAATACAGGAGGTTTCCTATGGGTATTGTACTTGGTATCTGGTAAACTCTGAACCTGAGAATTTCCAGTCATTTCACTCGTGAAATAAGTTCCTATTGCAAGCTTTTTTTGTTAAAAATATTGTGTTGATACCTCTGTACTTGAAATACAATTAGTGTTTTCAACCAGGTTAATCAAAATAGCTCTGTTTTTCATCCCTGTTAGGTCCCAGTTATTAATGTATACAACGTGAGTAAAGAATAATTACCTTTACTAGTAAAATCTTCTGTTTTGTGTGTGTGAAGAGAGCACTGGAAACAATATTTAAAGTCTTGTTTTGTTTCTTCTTTTGAGAGAAAATGTCCCTTTTTTATTTTTCTCTTTTGATAATAAAGTATTAGGGTCCAAGAAGGCAAAAAAAGAAATAGTTGTTATTTGTACTCATTGTAGCTTGTAGAAAATGGTAATAATAAGTAGCAGTAGGGTGGAAAATACTTTTCTCCTTGGAGTTTGGCCTTTTCAATGTAAAGATCACTTTTGTAAGGCAATGTCAAGATGAGTAACTGCTTAAGCTCAGTTTAAAGTACTTTCCCCCCCCCCTACTTTGTAGCCTCTGTTGCTGGCCAGATTCAGCCTTACAAGTTGTGGGTTTTTTTGTTTGGTTTTTTTTTTTTAATTAGGAAATGCTGTGACAGAGAACCTAGTTATGTCTATGGTACACTGTTTTAATTTACAAAAAATGTTCACAAAGTCCTGTTTCCCTGGAAAGACTCAAACTACACAAAGCATCATGTCTGCTTACAGTTGGTTCTTTCAGCTTTCTCTTGGAGTCATGTAACTGCTGCTTCTCTTGCTCTCTATGGCTTTTTTTCTGTTTGTTTACTGAGTGCTGATGACAGACAGATATGCACTGTCCTTCCTAAGTATACTCAACCTTGCATTCACATTCAAACCACAGTGCTACCCTTTATGCCACATATCTTAGTTCCCACCCCAGACTTGCCATGTTTGTCTGTGTTTCAGCCAGTATTTTTTGCTGTGTCAGTTACTGATAAATAAAGGCAAATTTAGCATCATTAGATAATCCCGTTCTGCCCACTATTCTCAGCAGTGCCCACAGAGCAAAGTCAATGGCTACTCCCAGAGACAGTGAATCCACAGAATGAATTTATATTAAGCATGTATTTCTGTTCATTAATTAAATATGTATTTCTGTAATCATAATGTTCAAATTGCTGCAGTTTATAGCAGCATATATTCAGCCTTTGTTTGTTGTTTTTTTAACCTTCTGAACAAAAATATGCTATCAATTCTGAGAGACGTGTACTCATTCTCCCCCTGGTTTTTCCCACAGGACCTCAGGAGAGGGCTGGCTTTGAAACTGCTGCTTCCCACAGCAGCAGAATGGTGCTAAACTATTGCTGTGGGGAGCAAGCCCCCCCAGAGCACAGCTTCTGCTGAGTCTTGAGCCAATTAGCAGGAAAGGACAAGTGGCTCTGCTGCTCATGAGTCAGCCCTTTCCTTTCCTGGATGCTGTGAGTTTCTGTGTTCTTCCTGAGATACTAATTTAGCTGTCCTGCAGCTACTATCACAGCTGCATGATCTGCCTTTGTGTTGGGCAGGGAGTGCCCATGGAGTTCAGACCTTATCCAAAGGTGAGAAACCCTGCAATTAAACAGTGGAAGAAAAGCTCTTGTCAGTGGCAAAGCTGTGCATCTGAAGTGGCAGAAACTCCCCTATTCCAAAAAATGCTATCTATGAGTGTTCAAGGATTTAACGAGACAGTCTCTGAAATGGAGTAAAAGTCCTTCAGGAAGGAAGAGAGCGCAACTTTTTTTTTTGGTAACAAGTTGTGGAACAGAGTGATTCTTTCAGTGTTACCACATCAGTGGCTCAAGACAGCTAGCTGTCACACCTCCAGGTAAGCTCCTTGGTGAGCAAGTTCTTCAGCTGAACTGACTAGGCTCAGATGGGATGCCAAGAGCAGCTGTGGTCACACCTTTTCATTAAGTCATGTGTAATAGAGGAGAGCTCTGTCACCGACCTAATTACAATGAAAAGCAAATCATAATGGCTGCCTGCAAGACCCTGTGATGTCAGTAAAAGTTTTACCATTGTACTTTTGTACCAGCTTAATATATCACGACTTCAGTCTGCTCGTGCAGAGACCCAATGAACTCAAGCTCTTATCAAGCTTCTGGGGCAAAACTGACCAAAAATAAAATACTATACCAAAATCTGCTCTATTTCATGTTTCATACAAATTTAACTCAGCTAACTATCATAGAATTTCAGTTGTACAGTTGCAACCAAGTGCACATCTTTTGTCTCGTGTCTCCCAGCTTTAGAAATCTCTTAATTTATTTTGTTTTTCTTTACGTTATTTCACTAAAGCTTATCTTCTCTGCTGAATATACATTTGATTACTAAATTTAGTGCTTCTCTTCACATGACCTATTTCTTTTGAGTCTTAGTGTTGTTGCTTGGATACACTTTTCTACATGAGACACTTGGTTTCGTCTTGCTTTTTTTTTCAGCGCTTTGGGCAATACAAATGGATTTTTATTGAATATTTTCCAGGTTTTTAAATGTGGTAGTTGGTTTGCCTGGCACCATGGTTTCAGCAGAACTTCTGTCTTTGATTACAGATCCGTGGGGTTAGGTATAGTATACTCTGTATGACATCAAACAGCTTACTATTGCATTTCTTCACAGTCAGTCACAAAAATGGAACAATTATGCCAAGTAAAGGCCAATCACTGTGTAGCTTATGAGAATACTAATATGTAGAGATAAACAGAGAGAGATTCAATTTCATTTTTGTAGTGCTGTGGCTGCAAGTTATTTGCTGGAACACCTTACATGAATTATTCTGTTTCAGTCATGGGATAGGGAAAGTAAGTATACAGAAGGAATAAATCAAGCATCAAGCATTTTAATTGGGCACAAAGTATTCTTACTCCTGTATGAAGTTTTGCTTATGACATTTTGAAAAAGGTATAGTAGCCTAAGACAAGAAGTTGTTGAAGGAAGGGTGGCAGAGACTTTCAGAGTTAAAGAATAACTACCATTTTATTCTCTTATGTGTGGAGAAGTTAAATAGTTTGGAATTCTTGGCCTAGAAGAGTGATGATGGAAAGCAGTACAAGAAAAATCTTTAATGCAATGGATGGTGTGGAAAGGTAAACAAGAAGCAAGCATTCACAAAACCTCACGATACAAGAATTAGGAGCATCCTGTGAATCATAGTATAGATGAAAAACAATCATCAGGAAGTACTTTTTCATGTGACAGAAATAGTGGAATGTGGTGGTGTTGAAGACTGAGGAGACAGAATTGTAGATAAGGGAGTAGGCAATGGGAGATGTCTCTTGGTTGGCATTGAAGGTAGTGGCCAGAGACAAATTGCATCTCAGTCCTTTGGTCACTGATTGCTGGAAGCCTGAGAAAACAACAAGAAGGTCCAGAGCATGTTGCTAGATTTTTGTATGGCTTGTTTTCTGATTTATGTAATGTATAAATGTACAAAATGTCTGGCCTATGCTGCTGCATCTACACTGCTACTTGTAACTAAGCAAATTGGATTAAACATAGCACGCACTTACCTCCCTATGCTACAGGCATATCTTGATTTTGTTGTGTAGGGTGTTTGGTCATGTAGAGCAACTCCAAGAAGAAAGAGGGAACTTTTAAACTTTACTCTTGTCAAAACGTTCCATGTGCTTACTGATGTGTGGCTAAGTAATCATACTGATGCGAATGTTTATTTACTGCTGTGTGTTTTCTTTGTGGGCACACCCAAAGATTCCTTATGGTTTGTACTGCTGGAGAAATAGTAGACAGATGTAGATGTGAAGGTGTTACTGTAGGCTGTGCGAAAGAAAAAAATAATGCTTATGCTTGCTAATCAAAATGAGAAAAATATATGCAGTCATGTCCTTGATGGGTAACTTCTTGTGTAGAGAACTGTTGGCTTTTGAGGCTGATACAGAACACTCGTCTCTTGAGAAGACAGATAAAATGCCCACCTAGCTAGAGAAGCAAAAATCTAAATAAGCTGCCTAAACATATCTGTCTAGTACCATTTTCACTGCTGTGTGGTGTATCCCTCCTGTTCTCCCACTGTTGCTTCAGAACAGTGCGGGTCTGTCTTCAGTTCCCTGGTGTCTCTGCCAGCCCTCTGCAGATATCTTTGATACCCAAGGGTGTGCCAGGTGGCACTAGATCATGCAGATAATCTCTGGGAGTGACAGCTGAAAGGTCGCCTGGGGAGCTTCGGCTGACTCTCCTTCAGGTAACAGGAGTGTGGAGGGACCTATCTTGGGAGCCAGTTCCTCACCTAGATGTGTCAGAGCACTGATGTGCAGCCCTGAAAATAGAAACATTTATACTTCAGTTACATGGGCTGAACTTAGAAGACAAATAAATCACATTTTAAAATCATGTATGTGTGAGTTATGTAAGAATGGACTCCACACTGTATAGAGTACAGTACTGGATATATTACTTGGATTCAATTTTTATTTGATTTGACTATCTAGAATAGAAGAAGCTTTAGTAAAGGTCAGTTAAAGGCTAAGGTATTGTTTCTTCTGGTCTTTTAAATGAACTATCATTTTTTTACAGTTTTCCTCCTTATTCAAATATGTTCAAGTGATGCTGAATTTGTCCTATACCAAACATGTACATTTAAAATAACAAATAACTGTATATGGCTTTTGAAATTAAAATTTCCCAATTTGATGAAGTACTTTTATTACCCTCTGTATCCCTCAGAAAACTGAATGATGTCACAGTGAATAAAGCAATAAATATATCTAATCATCCCATGACAAATAAAAATAATAACAACTGCAGATCTACATAACATAATCAAAGAAGATAGTAATGTATAAAGGAAGCTGCAAAATGTCCATTAAAATAATTTAAATTATATTGTGCAAATAATATTACATCTTACCATATGAGTGCTGTGTTTTTTAAATCAATGTTAACTTTTTTTGAAACTTAAGCCTATTTTTTTTTAATATCATATTACTTTGGTCATACAACAAAGTCTCATGAGTATATTGAGGTCTCCTGAAAGACCATCTCACTAGGCACAAATACTGTCCATTGAAGGCAAAACACCTTTCACCTTTGAATTTAAGGTCCTCCTTTAAAAAATCAGAGAGGAATGTATATTTGATTACTTTGCTAATGATCAAGGAAAGGATCCAATGTGTCTGATAACTCAGTATTGCTTATTAACAGCTGCCTAAGCAAAGGATATGCAAAATCCAAGTATTTTCACAACATGTCATTCCTCTGGCTGGATGATGCTGATATTTATAGTATTCCAGCATGCTAGGTCAGTGCTGCCATGTGGATCATCACCTTCGGGGCAGGATACTGTTACTGACACCATCTAATATTGCCAGTACCCATCTTAATTCTGCCATCTACCAATCTCCCTGCTTCTAAGAATGTTAAATGCCCAGAATGTTTTAGATCAGATGTTTTAGATGTTTCAAACCTAGCTTAGTGTGAGTTTCCAGCTTCTCCGAATTGGTAAAGCTCTGCAGTTGTACACATCCTCAGCCATTTCAGAGTACACAACCACATTATGCTGGAGCTGGCCCAGAGCAGCCTGTTCTACCAGTTGTTGCACAGATCCATATTTCCAGACATACAAAGATCCTCAGTTCTGCAGATGCTGCCTATCTGACATGTGGAAAGCCATCTCTCTGAACGTATTGTTAAATACCATTAAGGGCAGCTTTTCAACCATTACCACCAGTCCTTTATAAGTGCATGAGGGGGTGCCTGAGGGATTGCACATGTTACTTGTGCACTTACACTGGCATGGTGACTGCTTGTGGACACCTGAAACCACCTTACTTACTCTGGAGGTGGGATTTCAGTTCAGACAAGCTGGTTCAGCTGGGGAACAGAACCAGCTCTGCTTCTTACTCTTACTTCTGTTAGCAACATGTCAGCTTCAGAGTGACAACATAAATGGGTGCTGACAGTCACTCAGTATTTCCCAGAATTTCCAGAGTGTCCAGAAGAGCAATCAAGTTCTCTCACAGTTCAGTGAGAAGGAATCATGCTGTTGCAGGTGTGGATTTCATAAAGCAATGGATGAATCCTCCCACACCTCCACACTGGTCTTCACCAGGTTATTTCCTGCTGTAGTCCAGGGAACTGGTGCTATTAGTGTAGAACTGCAGCTTCTCTCAGATCCACCAGTCCCAGGCAGCTGGGAAGAAGCTGTGGCTGTCTCTAAGAAAGCTGCATCTCTGCCTGCACTGCTGGTGCACTGTGTGTGCCTGCCCCGGGGGCCTGCCTGCCTGCCTTATGTGCCTCCAGGGTGTTCTTGCCACACAGCTCAGCAGGGCCAGAGGCAAGGCATGGCCCCGCACAGAAGAGAGAAGCCTTCACCTGCTGACTTTGTGTAGAGCCTCCACGCAGCCCAGTACTGCAGTAACACATAAAGCTGTATGTTCCCATGAGTTCTGGGGCCTTGCATGCAGTACCAGTGAGACTTGCTGTGACTCACATACAGTTTTAAATACACCCACTCACACCTAGGCTGGACTGGCTGAGATTGTCTGTACCCAGACACCTGACACCCTCATTAAATCTGAAGTGAACACAGACTTCTGGTTATATAATGTGATGCCAAAGCAAAACATTATTTTTCCTGAAAAGTGAAGAAACCCCAAATGGAACTTGCATTCCATTCTCTTTTTTTTAGTACATGACTTCAGACCCCTCAGGCAAAAGATTTTTAAGGGCAACATTAATTGTTAATCTTTTTGCCACTTGCACTTGACATTTGACATTGTGAATGGAGAATTCTTTCATTTAATGTTTTGCTTAGATTATTTCACTGTAGTACCAGCACAAGGGAGCACTCCCTTCTGCAACTTAAAACAGGGCAAATACTACACTCTTCTGCCATTCCCTCTTGACAAACACTAGACATCTGCTTCAGAAGGAACTGAGAACAGAAATAGAATTTCTGTTTTCTACCACATTGCATTTCTAATTGCTGATTGGAGAGGATTTTTTACTAAAATAAATTCTTCCTAAAATTAGGTTTGCCATATATGAGTGTGCTTCAAATCAGATTATAGAATTATAGACTACAGAAATAAAAGAGAAATTCAAAGACCTTGATAAAATCAAGGTTTTTCTGTACAGACTCATAGTACTAGATTTTAAGTGAAACACTTGATACTAAGAAAGAAAATATACTAGTCTCTAATTAGTTGAGATTTTTATAAAATAACATTACAAATATTTTGTATCTGGTGTTTTTGAATGTATGACTATAGCAGACAAGTCAGGTTAAACATTTTTTCAGATTCACTTTGAGTGCCTTGTGTTCCCATGAACTGCCAGAAGATATCATATATCTTTATTACCCTGTGCTCTGAACATTTGATGACAGCACTGGGACCCACGTGAACGCAGATGTTGAAAAACCATACCTGACTTTGCATTCAAGGAACTAGCTTTTGCATTCAAGGATAGCAAAAGTACGTGCTGAACTAGATCAGCACATGCAGTCTGTTAACAATAGCATATGCTCCCCTCCTGGTTCTGTCAGTACTCTTCTTGTCAGTACATTGTGAAGAGATCACAGCAAAAGGCTTTCTCTTTTGACTCATCCCGTTTTTTTTAATAGCTAGTCTTACTTCAGTGATTTCTAAAATGTTTTACTGAATATTTCAAATGGTGCTATCTTCATTAGTTCAATATTTTTTTCTTGGTGTTGTTGGTTTCTAAAGGGGCAAGGGCCATGATTTCAGGAAGTCCAATGATCACATTTATATTTTGATCAAAAAATTAAGAGTGATTTATTCAAGGCCTGCGATTTTTATTTCTGTTTTGAAGTCTTTGATGAGTAAACACCTGTAAGCATGAAATTGGGGTCATTTGAAAATGAAGGTATGAATCTGAGTATGTAGATGCAGTATGTGAAACTAGACTGACATCAGTAATAATGACAAGTTTGAGCCTTTAGAAATAACAATAGCAGTAGGATATCTGTGGTTTTGTAGTTTTGTCATTTTTCAAGAAATTGTGAGAACAGTCAAATAAACAGGTGTACAGTTCATACTAGGAAATAGCAGTTAAACAAAGAAATTATATCCAGACTTGGAAATGTATCTTACAGTGCAACATGTATACTGCATGAAAGGAAAACAGATCTCACTGTCTTCAGATTTAAAACTGTTGGACAGCTGTCAAATCTATGATTGCTTTGCCAGCAGTATGCCAGTGCTACAGCCCTTGCCTAACTATATAAGTGAACATATTTCCCTAGAGAAATCAGTTTATGACACTGTGAAGAATCAGCTAGAAAACTTACAGGACTCAACTTCTCATAATCAAGAGCTCCATAAAAGACCAGTTCCCGAGTTATGCTTCAAGTTACTTAAAAATTAGAGTAAAATGAATTGCATAGAGGTGTGGCATTTGCAATCAATATAGATGACCACATGAAGTTGTCTGTAAGAACACATTAAATAGTTCACAAAGCATGGTAACAACCACCATGCACATATCTGTTGTCATTTGGAATGGCTGATGGTGTTCCTTCTCTCTGATATTGGTTTGCCTTAAAGCCTCATGCTGTGGTTGTCCAACAGCTGAATTCAGGCACAAGAGGTGAAAGACAACTGGAATCATTAACTTCTTCAGCCCTCCTACAGCAATTCCCATTCATAATTCAGAGCCCTCAGCATAGGACTCTAAGGGGATTTATCATGTCGTTATCTCCAGGGAGTGTTACTTTGAAGGCTGGAAGGACTTTTACTGAATAACAAATCCCTGAACTTGATGTGCCCAAACCTTGTTCTAGCTCTTTCAGCTTTTTAGAACAATCTTCATTCAGTTCCTAAATCCAGGAATTTAAAACAGGTATTTGAAAAACACAAAAGGCTGAAAGGCTGCATCAGGTAGTACAGTCAGGGACTGTCTCCACGAGGCACAGCCCCAGGCGTGGCATCATGGCTACTGATGAATCCAGACTGCACATTTTGTTAGAATGTGTTAAATTATGCTATCCAGTAAATCACAGTAATTAACCAATTGACCGTGCAGTACTGTTTCCAGCCATGCACTAACAGATAAACCAAGTATGTTCTGCCATTCTGTGGAATGACAGACACTGTTCTCTATAATACAAAATATGCAAAGAAAGAAAACTACTGTAAAATTGATATATACAAAATGTACAGCTTTTTGTTTTGTTTTCTTCTGGTTTTTTTCCCCCTGTTTTTGCAGCCTAAATGCAGCCTTTACAATTGATGAAGTCTCCAGATGAGAGAAAAAAAAAGGTGTTGTATGCCAGTCACTGAATGAAGGCAGTCCGACTAGATGTATTGAAAATTCCAGTGATGAGTTACTTCTGAATGTACCAGTGACCACAGGATATAGGATGCTATTCCGCAGCAGGTGGATGGTGAAGTCTAGTAAACTTCATTCTTTTAGGAATGAAGGGACAGCTAGTAGAAACAGAAGATCGTATAGATTAATCAGAAACATTGTAACTTCAGTAACCTCATGGCTCCATTTGTCTAAATTCTGCCTTTTTGCTCCTGACACTATCACAATGATGTCAACTGGACCCCAGTGGTTAATTGTGAAGTCTTTACATGAATTCATATATTATCTTCACAAATTCAGGGAGGCTCTGTAAGCCATGATTCTAGCTCGCCATTTGGGCATCCTAAACATTGACACATGCATCTCAAAAGAAAATCAGAAGGGATGCATTGTTTTCAAAGTTCTGCAATGAAACTTTGAAACACTTCTTCCTGTACAGTAAAATTACTGACTTCATTCACTTTCCTAAAACATAAAGATCACTTGGCTTGCTGGATCTCCCTCATCATTGCCCAGCTGTGCAGGCTACTCTAATACTGAGGAAATAAACATAGAATCGTTTAGATTGGAAAGGACCTCTAAGATCATTGAGTCAATTGTTAACCCAGCAATGCAAAGTCCATCACTGATCCATGTCCCCAAGTACCATACCTACATGGCTCCAGGGATGGTGACTCAACCACTTCCCTGGGCAGTCTGTTCCAAGACTTGACAGCCTTTTCAGTGAAGACATTTTTCCTCATACCCAATCTAAACCTTTTCTGGTGCAACTTAAGGCCATTTCCTCTTGTCCTACTGGTTGCCTGGGAGAAAAGGCCAACCCCCACCTTGCTACACCCTCCTTTCAGGTGGTTGCAGAGGGTGAGGTCTCCTCTGAGTGTCCTGTTCTCCAGGCTAAACAATCTCTGATCCCTCAGCTGCTCCTCATAGGACTTGGGATCTGGTCCTTGCACCAGCTTCATTGCCATTCTCTGGACCTGCTCCAGCATCTCAATGTCTTCCTTGGTGTAAGGGGCTTAGAACTGGACCCAGGACTTGAAGTCCAGGGAGAGAGCACTGCCCTCTTCCTGCTAGTCACAGTATTTCTGATACAGGCTGGGATACTGTTTGCCTTGAGAACTTTAAATTTATTTTTCTTCACATATAAATGATGAATAACCTCTTATACATGTTTTATCTTTTACTTGGTCCTCCTGGGTAATAATTTGAGAATGGTTTCTCTCACTTCTTCCGGACTTAGGCAGGCTGATCCTCCTCTTTTTACGTTGTTTCCATTTTGTTTGACAGGGCAGGGCTTTTTGTTCCCTGATTATCTTATTTGGAAATAGATGCATAAGTTAAAACTAAATGTTTCTAATCAGATGGATATATTGTGAAATGGAAGAGATGTATCTGCATTGTACCTTACAGATTACAATCAATCAGCTTTGTTGCTCAGTGTTTATGAATCAAAGCTTTTGTCCTTTGATACAAACAGTACTTGTACTGCCTGAACACACTTATGTGAAAATTCTTGTCAGAATGAAAAAATTATGCCAAGTGTGACTCAAAAAATAACTTACCCTCCATTTGCAGGAATGCAATTTATTAATGTTTATTATGCTTTTGGAAATATCCTGTATAATCTGATTTCAAATGTCATTGAAAATTGGTAAAATGTCACTGTATCTTACTCTGACAAATGCATTGATTGAAATTTAAGTACTAAAATTTTAATGTAATTGTTATTAATACCATAATAAGGTAATTTAATGTTAGTCTTAAACTTTAGGTATCTCATCATCCATTTTACACTCAAACCCATATGTCATTAGCTTGTGAATTAAAAGGATATTTTGCTGTTAGTTGCTCCTTACTTTTAGGATAACACAGCACTCCAGTACGGCTCAAAACCTAGGTAAAGATAAATCTTACGAGAATGATTGCTATAATATATGACTTCAGAGAAGAGTCAATAATAATCTCATTATGTGACTATGTGAAGTATGGTTGTCATACTGTACATACATCTACATGCATTTGAATTAATGAGGATTGCTGTATGGAAAAGTTCTTTTCTTGTGCCAGCTCTTTAACCTTTATCTGAGTTTATTTAAATCACTGAAAGAGAACAAAGTAAAACAAACCAAAAGTGGGTGGTTTTCTATGGAGCTGGTAAACTGAATGGACTCAGAGATGAACCTGGTGAATGCCAGAGTTGGCTTAAGTGTGGGGCAGAGCCTAAGGTCTGACAATGTGGGTACAGGGAGAAGGAGATGATAATGGTGGACTGGGAGTGAGATTTCAGCCTTTTAGTGGCAGTGAGATGCTGGATGGGCTCAGCTAGCCATTGAACTATACCCAAAATATGGTTTAAGTTTCAACCAGGTGTAAAAGTCAGTTTCACTTCATGATAAGTTAATGGGTTCTTAATTTAGTTAAGTACTGTGGTAGTCATTAGTCCAGGGAGAAGAGAGTTAACGACAGAATAAAAATAAATCCTCTGCTCTTGAAATTTTCATGGATTCTTCTTTTGTCTCTCTTTTTTCCCCTTTTTTCTCCCTGCCATACCACAGCTCATCATGTAGCCAGCTCATCCATTCTACTATGTCTGCAGTCTGCATGGTGCCTGACAGAGACAGACCATTAAAATGCTATAATCAGCTAGAATCATAAGGCTGGACTACAGTCACTAACAGATACAAGCCTGGGATTTGTATTTAGCTGCAGTATTAGTGCAGTTTGCAATTTATGATGGGCATACCTGATTCATCTTTAAATTAGCTAATCCTTTTAAAAGCAAATGTCCAGCCTCCACAACACTGTGATTGGCACAAAGTAATTTACGTTTTGCCATCATGGTGTGACTGTTTCCACTGCACCAGCAATGTGTGTGTGTGTAGATTACTTTGTAGACACATCCACCATCTACTATTAATCCTATTTTACTTCTGTGAACACAGCATTATGTGCTGTTATGCACGACTAGCAAAATGTGAACTTTCTAGAGAGAAACTGAGTGTAACAGTAAAGAACTGATTGCATGGCAAGAATGTGACACCTAGTGGATACACGACATTGAGGAAATGTGACAGTCTCATCAAACAATATTGCCATAAGATGACCCTGTCCAATAGAAAAATTAATTTGGTAGCAGGAAAGAGATTGACTTTGAGTGACTATTTGCATGGGCCAAAGTAATTGGATAATGTCAAGTCCCCACTGAAAACTCATAAACATAGGAGGTGTCAGAGATCATTTTAAAAGAATTGTTTGTAAATTACTAGAAGACTAAAGATGTCAGACCAAGAAGGCCAGAGGCCCAAAGCCCATGAAGATATTGTGGATATTCATGAGATCCATCATAACTGAAGACATCCAACATGCAAAACATAAGAATAAAGTCTAAAGCCTGTTTTTTGTGAAATCCCCCTCTCTGTTACTGCCATGCTACTTCTTCAGGAAGTGAGAGTTTTCACAGTAGGTGATGCTCAGAGATGAGTAACTATATGGTGAGGCCACTGGAAGCTGGACAAGACTGAAGCACCATTTAAGAAGTCTGACATTCTGCCCAAACTATCTGATACAGGTGGTGTCTGTCTCCTTCTCTCCGCTACAGTCTCTAGTACCTAAATGTCAAGAATTCTAATATCCCCATTTTCCATAGTGCCTTAGACCCTCACTGCTATAAATACTAGAAAAATTCATCACCAAAAGCTAGTATTTTATACTCCCTACCAAACACAAATCAAAATTTCATCACAACATTTACATACAAAATATACATATTTATTAATATCAAAATGTGCTGAAAACTCTTCCCCAAGCCCTGCAGGGGAACACGCTTTGCTGGCCACATCCTTTGCCTGCCACCACTGCTTTACAGTCACACTTCTCACTTCCTAGCTACAAATGGATACTTGGAACCATATTCTCTACAAAAGTCTTGCTATCAAAAGGCAAAACAATGTACTAAACATTGTTTGTACTGAACAAAATGTTTGGGAAAGTAACTGACCCAGATGAAGTGCAGGATTTTTATAACTCAAGCTCCTGGAGGAGGTTTGGGCCATGTCCAGAGAGAAGGACATGAGCCAGCAGTGTGCCTAGGTGGCAAGGAAGACCCACGGCATCTTGACATCTCTCAGGAATAGCATGGCCAGCAGGACTGGAGAACTGATTGTCCCCATGTACTTAACACAGGTGAGGTCACACCTCGAGTGCTGTGTCCAGTTCTGGACCCCTCAATTCAGAAAGGACATTGAGGTGCTGGGGTGAGTCCAGAGAAGGACAATGGAGTTGGTGAAGGATCTGGAACACAAGTCCTCTGAGGAGTGGCTGAGGGAGCCGGTGTTTTTTAGCCTGGACAAGAGGAGGCTCAGGGGTGACCTTACTGCTCTCTACAACAACCTGAGAGTGTAGCCAGGTGAGGGTTGGTTTCTTGTCCCAGGAAACCAGTGCAGTACAAGAGGATGTAATCTCAAACTGTGCCAGGTGAGGTTCAAGTTGGACATTAGGAGGAATTTCTTCACAGAAAGGATTAATAAATATTGGAAAGGACTGTCCAAGGAGTTGGAGGGGCACCGTTCCGGGAGGTGCTTCAGGAAAGACTGGATGTGGCACTCAGTGCCGTGGTCTGCTCAGTCATGGGTTGGACTCGACGGTCTTAGAAGTCTTTTCCAACCTAGATGATTGTGTGATTCTGTGAAAGAAGCAGCACAGGCACCAAAGGGTGGAAACAAACAAGAAGAGCATGAAGTGACAATTGCCGGTGCACACGAGCGAGGCTCAAACATTGGCATCGGATCATTTTGAAAGGCCGCAGAAAGGGCCGGGCCGGGCCACGGCGAGGGGCGTGGCCGGCGGCAGCGGCGGGCGGTGTCACGCTGGGCTGGGCCGGCCCGGCGCCCGTCCTGGCAGCGCCCGGTGCCTGCGGCCGCCGCCC
>VYXF01006932.1:679898-704316 GCA_013397295.1 Polioptila caerulea
GGGGCCGCCGAGCGGGTGGAGGCTGGGCGGTGAGCCTGGCTCTGACCCGCTCTGCACCGACACGCCCTGGAAAAGGGCGGCAGCTCCCTCTGCCCTGCGCTCACAGGGTGGTCCTCGGTCATGAGTTGCAGTCGGTGGCCCCAGAGGTCTTTTCCCACCTAATTAATTGCGACCGCTATCCAGCCACTCGTGAGAGCAGGAGCTGGGGCGTTCGAGGGCCTTTTTTGGTTGTTCCCCGTGCTTCTGGGTCGGTCTCTAGTTACACAGTGTGTAGGATGAAAGAGGCCAAATAACCTCCCACATTACCTCCGGTAAGGTCTGTGCTGGGCGTTGGACAACCTGTTAGGAAAATAACATTCCGAAATCACACGATTTGGATAAGTGCTTCAGCTCTCTTGTAGTTTTCAGTAGTAATAAGCCTGAAAATCACGGACTTACTGAAAGCCTGAAAATAACAAACTGAAAGAGAGTAGTTTTGGGTTCGATATTAGGCAGACATTCTTTACTGTGAGGGTGGTGAGGCGCAGGAACAGGCTGCCCTGAGGAGCTGGGGATGCCCCATGCCTGGCAGCATCCAAGGCCAGGTTGGATGGGGCTCTGAGCAGCCTGATCTAGTGGAAGGGCTTCTTACCAATGGCAGGGGAACTAGGTAATCTCCCGAAGTACCTCGAANCCTGGCAGGGGAATTAGAACTGGGTAATCTCCCGAAGTACCTCGAAACCAAACCAGTCTTTGATTGTGTATATATTCTGTGATTCTTACACAGTCACCATGCCAAGGACGATGATTCTGAATAAATGATAGGAGCCAAGTTCACTGAGTAGCACATTGTTTATTAAAAAGGCTATTTTCAAGAGATAACTGTTCTGCAAAGCGATATTCTTAACCCATAGGTAATATTTTATAATTATCTAGTGCTTTTCATTCTTTGAATTCTTTAGAAGTGGCAATATACACAGTGTGTCAGGCGTAATTTTAGCAAATTCCTGCAAACCCCTGATTATGGATAGTGATGCACTGAGGTGCAGTGACTTGTCAAGACAGTGTAGTTAGTCACTGACAAGCTCAGTTACAGTGCCTCATCTCTGATTATGTTTTTCCCTGTCCGGTTCATTCTGTTTGTGCAGATACACATCTGAAATTTAAAAAAAATACTTTATTAATCCTTTAAAAAGTGCATTTTTTAGAAGACATGGTTTCAGAGCTGTAAATCTGTGTGTTGCAGAATTGTGTGCATGTGAAAAGGCAAGTGAAACTAACCAAAAACCCCATTGAAATTTGGCTTGAAAGCTTTTTATCTGTGAGTCGAAATTGACGAGTTGCATAGATTTCTTTGTTATGATATGCATATGTTTACAGTACCACTGTATTTTTTAGGATAATTTATGTGATTTACTGGAGACTGATATGTCCTTGAATCAGAGAAGTATAATGATCATAAAAGCTGAACTGGATCCTTAGAGCAACTTCCTTAGAAATTAAGTATTTTAACAGGAGTGGAGAAACTGCCTAAAGGCAGTGGGTAAATTCCTTTCTTCAGTCAAGTTAATAGCAAAAAAAGAAACCCCAAAACCCCCAAACCAAAATCACTAAACCTTCCCCTCACTTTCAAATTTAGTAAATTAAATCTGTCATGGATTTTTTGTTTGAGTTTTTTTCTTTTTTTTTTTTTAATGGAGTAGATTAGTTACCAGATTTATTGTTTTATATCAACACCTCTAAGTGGCTTTATGAAGCATGATACAATGATCTCTGTAGAATAATTTATATAAAGTTTGTTAGCAAGATAAAAGAGAAGTGCCTGGGGTTGTTTAGCCTGAAGAAGAGAAGGCTCAGAGGAGACCTTATCACTCTCTACAGCTACCTTTAAGGAGGCTGTTGCATGCTGGGGGTCTGCCAAGTAACAAGGGATAAGACAAGCAAAAATGGCTTCAAGTTGTGCCATTAAAATTCTGTGAAAAATTTCATCATGGAGATGGTTGCCATGCATTGAAACAGGCTGTCCAGGGAAATGGTTGAGTCTCCATCCCTGAAGGTATTTAAAAGCTCTCTAGTTGTGAGTCTTGGGGACGTTGTTTACTGGTGGACTTGGAAGTTCTGCATTAATGATTGGACTCCAATCTTGAAGGATTTTTCCAGCATAAATGGGTCTGTGGGTCTATAAAGGCCTGCTAAGATCATTTGGATTATTTATACATGAAGTTGTGCTGGCAGTGCTTTACAGCTGGACTTTGTCACAGAACACTTGGTTTATAGGTTCCAAAAAGTCATTTAAGCGCTTTGAGTTTAATTTGCCTATCAGTATGATAGGTGTCTTACTCACCTACCCAAGATGTTTCCTTGGAATGGTTAAAGCTTCACAAGATTTACTGAGAAGGTTCTTCCTTGTAATGTGTTTGCATACTCATACCACAAGAAGCTTACTGATTTTTAAATACCTGTTTGACTAAGTTTCTGTTAATGTTTTCATTTGCTGACAAACACGCTGTTGGAAGTTGCAGGCTGTTGGTTTTGCAGATAGTTTCACCTTATTGATTTGTTTTAATTTATTTATTTGCTTTCCCCTCTCATTACTGTTTTGCTATACATAGTAAGAACAGTTTTCCTACCTATAGAGTAGGACTTAAATGCTGTGAGAGATCAGGAGCATCTTGACAACTGCTGAGGTTACTCGGCCTGGTAAGTGCATAAAAGTGCACTCCTATGCCTTTGATGAGCACAACCTTGTGTAACTCACTGCAGTAAAGTTTTGTGCTTTTTAGATTTGTACCAGATATTTTTAGCGCTTGCATTTTATTTTGGTTTTGTGCTTAGCAAGCTCTGAAGAGATGGCGGAGAAAACGAAAGAGATGGTGGAAAGCTGGTCTTTTTTGGATACTGTTGAATCTAACTTCAGGCCCTTGGTAGTAATTGAACTTGCAAAAGGCACCAAAGAAGAAACCATAGAATGGTTCACTAAACGAATTGTGGACAAAAAGGCAAATGGAGGTGAGTACAGAATGATCTTCTGTAGCACTTTGAAGTCATGTTGGCTGTTACCATAACATGAAGACATACAGAAAATTAGTTTTTAGGGAATTTGTGGTGTAATGATTGTTTGCCAGTCTCACTTCATTTTGCATTTTTTTTAACCCACTTAACCTTGTTATTAATGAAAACATTGGCTTAAGGTCAAATGCCAGTTGAACTCTAGAGTTCTTCCTTTTCTTTGCACTGAAGCCCTGATAATCTATGTTTCAATGTAGTTTTGTTGTCAGTTTTTATAGCAGTTGTGTAGACATGTTTCTCTTATTGCTTACAGAAACATGGTAAGCCTTGCCTAAAAGACACTTCACATCTTGTCCATAAACCTTAGTACTATGTTGTAGAAAAAGATTAAGTTAGCAGAAAGCAATTTAATCTTGATAACTTCATGTTGGATTTTATTTGTATTTTTTGTTAGCATGTAGGGTCTTACAAAGGCAGTATTTCATTACTCTTTTTGGTATGCTTCTGGGAATTGAAGTTAGGTTAATTAATTTGTAATTCCTTGGACTTCTTAAAAACTTTTTTAAAAAAAAGTCATTATTTGTGGCTGTTGTAGCTTATAGCTTATGGTCAGTAATATTTCTGTGACTGATGGATTTGTGACTACAAACTTGCTTTCAGGCCTCTGTTAGATAAGTTAGGGATGTTTCTGCTTCAAAAATCTAGTCTCCTTAAAACCAGTGGGACTGTTTGCAGAAGCACTTCATGCTTTTATGGTGTGAACCTTAGGGGAATAGATCCAAACAGTCTCCATTTTTCTAGTTCATTGTTGAGAGTGCTTCAACAGAAACAGGGCTAAATCAAGGAGTGATCCTGCAAAATTCTGAACACCTATGTCAAGTGCTGTTAAAACCTTAACTCTTTGTGCCCTTAAAAACAGACATTTTCAGCACTCCTGTTAGCTAGGGCTAATATATTAGATGCTAAAATGCTAGAGCTTTTAGATGCAATTTCAGTGTATTTTCTTGCTTATTTTACCCCTCTTTACTTTAAAGGTGCACAGCTACTGATTAAACCGCTGGTTACAGAAAATGGAGTTGAAAATATTTACCTGGTTGGAGCTTCCCACTTAAGGCTGCTGCTGGGAGCTGAAACTGTAGGTTTGGTGAAGGAATGCAATGATAACTCAATGAGAACTTTTACATACAGCAGTAGAAAAACTTTCAAACATTTTGCAGGTAAGAAATTGTAGGAATCCTTGTCAATGTGAAATAGTGACTAATGATTATAAGCAACTATGCAGCTAAATCTTTTACAGTCTTTCTATTCCTTGGAATGGTAACTATGAATAGCAAGTAGAAGACCAAGCCATGAAAAAAATACCTGTTTTTAACTATGGAAATTCAGGTCTTATAATGAGTTTTGCTTTCTTTAACATGGCTTTAATTTTTTGCTTGTCTTTTCCTTCATGCTTTTCTGTGCTCCAGATAGTCGCTTACTTGTATGAAGGATTTTCTTGGAAAATAAGACAAGAAAAAGAGTTGATGAAAATGATCTTATGGTTAACAGTCCATGTTATGGATTAATGTAGCAATTTAATTTCTGTGAGCCAGTTTTGAGGCTTATTATCTTAAAATTAGCTGGAAAAAATAGCAACATTTTTCTCTGTTTCAAGTACACATCAAACCAACAATAATTAACACTATGGATGCATTCAGTGGGACTTGGCCGTGATTAGTGGAATTGTTCATTTTCCTCTTTTATTTTGTGGGAGTGCCAACACAGGAACATTTCCTTTTAAATGTGCTCCTTGTAAGGTATTTAATGTCCATACAGTGGCAGAACTGGTTTTTGGCTCTGCAGTTAAATATTGGAGTTCCAGCTTAGTTTTGTTGATACTTTTAATATGCCTGTTTGAGTGATGCCTTTCACCACATTTTCAGTACAAAGGTCCTTGGGTCAGTCTGAAACCGTGTTTAGGTTTTGTTGTTCAGTGGCAGTTTTGCTCAACAGCACTGCTGTGCAATGACTGTTGCAGTGTCTTTACTTTTGTGACCTTGCTTTCCTGCAGTTAGGAAGCCTTCAGAAGAGTTGTCAGTTGCAAAAGTGCCACTTCCTTTTCTTTCATGCCTTTACATGATTAATGCAAATCTGACACAAATTCCACTGCTAACAGAATCTCTAGGATTAGCTGGATTTTCAACTGCTGTAAATATATTTTTGGCTATATCTCTTGGTATTTTTTCTTTTAAAAACACAAGTGTAATTTTAGTTTAGTGCAGGTCCAATCAGACAAATTGTCACCTAGAAAAGAAACCCTGCAGTCTATGTTGTCTTGGTAGTTTTTCTGGTTGCCCAGTTAAACTAACACTATGCTGTTATTCTTTGTGTTAGAGTTTTGTTGATATTTTAGCTTCTTACTTAGTGTATTTAGGGCAATCCCTATAGTTTCTTATTTCTAAGGGGAAAAAAATTAGTTTTGTCTCAAGGAAATCTGACTCTTGTTTCCATGATGATAAATAGGGTTTACATAGGTTTGTTACTGTAATTTTTTTTTTCCTGATTCCTGTAATTTTTTGTAGTTGTTTGCTGTCAGGGTTGTATTCCTGTGCTGCACCATTTCACACAACCTTCCTTTTTATTTAGATGACAATCACAATTTCCTTACAATGGCAGAATGTCAGTACATCATCAAACATGAACTTGAAAATTTGAGAGCCAAAAATGAAAAAATGATCCCTGGATATCCTCAGGCAAAGCTGTACCCAGGAAAATCAATAGGTAAGTAATGTAGTTTGTTGCCTCTAACTCACTGTGTTGATGTAGGATAGTTCATGGTGAAAAAAAAAAAAATTTCCTGTAATGAAGAGAGATCCTTCAGATGTTCAAGTCCCAGTATTTTTTACCAACCTTGTTTTTTCGCTGCTTCAGTAATAGGACAAAAGGCAGTGGATGCACAATAAAACAAGAGAAATTCTGAATAAGTATCAAGAAAGTATTTTTCTCAACAGTGTAATCAAACATTTGATCAGGGATTTAAAGAGATTGTTGGTAACTGTCGTGGGAGACTTCTAAATCCTTGCTAGACAATGCCCTGAGCAGCCCAAATTAAGCCACACCTACCTTGAGCAGGAAGGTGGACCAGATTACTTCCAGTGGCCCTTCCATCCTGAGTCGTTCTGTGAGGCTGAGGCTCTGGCCTTATGTTCTCTTCAGCTGGGTAGTTTTTGCCCTTGTTGATGTTAGCCATTATTTTTCATTAGTATCAAAAGTATTTATTATTTAACTTACATGTTTATATACTTGGATTCTCTCTGTATAAAAATACTGGAATGAGTACCAGTGCTCCAGAGTTATAAATTTCGTAATAGGAAGGAAGACTTATTAAATTTATTTGCTTTCATTAATCTTTCTCTTTGCTTCAAGAGCTTTTCCTTTTCATGGGAGAAAGAAGCAATGAGAGCTGGTGCTGTTGTTATGGTAGCTGAAAGTAGTTTGTTGGCAGAGATGCTACAGACTCTTAGGAGAATATATCTTAATAATTGTATGTCCTTTTATTAACAGCATCTTTACTCAATAATGTTGGTCATCTGAGAAAGAGATCTGTGCATATTCGTGGTTCAAAAAATGTAAATACGTGTAGATATTAGATGAATTTACATTGGTATTTTTTTTATATTGCCAAGGTATTTTTCTGATTATGTCAAGCAGGTGATGATGGGAAATAGTAAAATACTGTCATGCTTTCAGTGCCTCCCTGTTTTTAAATTTGTTTTGTTTTTTCATATGCTTGTAACGTCAGAGCGGTTTGTTAATTGTTTATCCACACAGGTAGTATTGCTTTCCATAACAAAGCTAAATACAAGTTGTGGAATATGTAGTTTGTTTGCAGTGAAGATGTGATGTAATTAATGAATTAGGGTAAACTGATAATTCAAAGGTTTTTTGGTGTCTTCCCCATAGTTAATACAATGATGGCTTTGTGGCTGTCCCCACAAAGCTACACGTGGCATTTCAGTCCTGATGGTAGCACTTGTTGCTATTGAAGCTGCATCTGGTTATATTGCAAAGCTGTGGAGTAGTTATTATATATATAAAGGTTGTTCTTTGTCTTCCAGTGGACAGCACAGCATTTGCAGGAATAGGTATAACGGCTCTATAATTTTTAAATTAACATGAGACAATTTTTTTAGGATTTGATTGCTAAATCGATTTCGAAGGAGCTTTAGGCTTGCAAAGTACACAACATAACCTATTCACTTATGTCAGCTTCACTGTCCTTCGAAGGAGTGCTTGGTATCTATTTTTTCTTTTTTCTTCTAGTGAGAAGATTATTGACCAGTGGTATTCTTGTTCAGATTTTCCCCCTGCATGATAGAGAAGAGTTGAAAAAGCTTTCTCACAGCTGGTATGGCCGAGTGAAAGTTGGTTACCAACCTTTAGGTATGTGAACAGCCTTTGCATTGTGGTTGTGCAGTGGAGTTGTGAGATTAGACCACTGCTCTTTTACCATTGGGACAAGTTTTTCCTATGTGACCTGCTGAAATGGTTCTAGACTTGCAAAATTGGTGGTTCCAGAGGCTGCAGATTCAGTGTCTGTGAGTTTCCATGTAACAGCAGTCTGCACATCACAAATTCTCTCCACCCATCAGTAAAAGAGAAACGATCCAAGCCAAGGCTGTTTTTTCAAACTTGCTTTTGACAAGCTCTCATGTGTGTGACTCCCAAAACTTTTTTGTGTTGTGTGTCAAAAGTGTATTTACAACTGTTTATTTTAAAATTATTGTCTGAGTGAAGACTGTATGTTGTTGCATGCCAGTGTCATTTGAGTCTATTTTAGACACTGAATAATCTTGAAATGAATATAATTTTTAGTCTAGCAGTGTGGAAAGTTAAGTTCTAAACTCTTAACCTGTAAATTTTGTTTAAAAATAAGAAAATAAGCATTTAGGAGCTTGCCTGATTATAAATCTCTGGGTCTTGCAGTTGCTTGAGATTCTTTCCTGAGCTGCAGGAAGTTAAAGATCTGGCTTGATAATGCCTGCCTCCAGAGTATTGTGTTGGGAGCCTTATTGTGTGCTGGTCGTTTGTTTATGTGAGAAAGGGGTTTTTTTGGGCTGACACTGAATCCATACAAAATTTTGAAGTAAATCCCAGGAGCCTGTTAGGTATGTACTAATTTAGGGATGTCTTTCATGTTGGAGTGTGAAATGATGCTAATGACCTACACTTGAATGTATTTGTTAATGAATTTTTGATTGACAGGGATATTGGAGTGCTGATCCTTCTGTCTATTTACCTTTCCTTCTTGCTTTCAGAGACTTTTATCTGGTTGACAATTGTGAACTTCTGCTGTAGTGTTTTGTAAGCCATAAGAATATTCTGGTATTGCATGTGAGGTTTTTTTGTGGTAGTGGATTACAGAGGTAATGTGCTGTGGTAGTGTATTTACAGTGTCAATTCAGAGGTCATGCTTCAATGGCTGTTTCTTTAAGCTGGTAAATCCAAAACAGTGGCATATAAGCAATCTGGTTGTCCAAGCAGGCAAAGAAAAAAGATTTCAGCATTCTAAGCTGTTTGATAGGCATTTCTGTATCTCATAACTCCTAGATTATATGAATAATAAACCTATATTTTTATTAGTAAGATAAATGATAGGCCTTTTTGGAGGTAGTACATCTGTCATGAAATGTACCCATTACTAGTGCACTTTCTAAGTCTCTGTAGCACCTGGGGAAAAAAACTTAGTGAGTACAGCAAGTATTACATCTGTATTTCATCTATCAGTTATCTGCTGAAGAGAGTATCTCAACCTGAGTACTCTATCTGACGTGTTTAAGATTTTGATACACCTGTCTATCTATTCCTGTAGTTCCTTGAGGGTTGTCAAAGCACAACTAGCCCTTTTTGTCTCTGAGCAAGCTGAAACAAATTTGTTTCAGGAGTACATATGCCAGTGGGAATTTTCAGAAGCTGGGTGTCACTTGCCGTTAAAATTTGGTTTTTATGACATTGAATGTCTTCCATGCCATTCATTGATAAATTCTGTTTTCAAGAATGAAAATGTTTTCTCTTTGGTTGGGTTTTTTCTTTTTTTTTTTTTTCCCCTTTCTCTGGATGTCTGTTTGACTTCCTTGCCATCTGAATGGTATGTTTATGTGGGTGTATATGTAGCATTAAAAAAAATAATTCAGATAATCATCACTTTTTGTAATAAGGGTAAAGGACGAAAGAAAAAGCAATGATTCTCATTGTGTTATTTAGAAGAAAAAGAATTCTGGCCAACAGAAAGTTGTAAGTTCATGTAAGGTCAAGTTTGATATTGTGCTGACATCTCTGTTAAGTGTAGTCTTAATTGATTCATTTCTTTCTGCAGATGACATACGCTGCTACTTTGGCGAGACCATTGCTCTCTACTTTGGCTTCTTAGAATACTTCACATTTGCTTTGATTCCAATGGCTGTCATTGGGATTCCTTATTACGTGTTCGCGTGGGAAGACTACGACAAGTACGTGATGTTTGCCACGTTCAATCTGCTGTGGTCCACCGTGATCCTGGAGGTCTGGAAGCGGATGTGCGCCATCCTGACGTACCGCTGGGGCACGCTGCTGATGAAACGGCAGTTTGAGGAGCCAAGGCCCGGCTTCCACGGTGTGCTGGGGGTCAATCCCGTCACCGGGAGGGAGGAGCCAGTGTACTCAAGTATTAAGAGACAGTTACGGATTTACCTGGTGTCCTTACCATTCGTGTGCCTTTGCCTCTACTTCTCACTGTACGTGATGATGATTTACTTTGACTTGGAGCAGTGGGCTCTGGATTATCACAAAGAGAATGAGTCTAACTTGAGCAGCTTGATGCTGTACGTGCCCAGTATCATCTATGCCGTTGTGATTGAGATTATGAACCGTATCTATCGGTATGCTGCTGAATTCCTAACATCGTGGGGTAAGAAAGTTGTTCATTCTTCTTCTTTCGTGTTAGAATCCCACATACTTAGAATTTGTTTCTTTGTAGAATATGTTACTGTGAGCTCTCGTTCAACAGAGTACTAAAGAGATTTCCCAAAATAGATTCTTGCTGGGGGTAAAAGAGATGACCATTTTAACTTCTTATATTTTGAGTGTTCTGAGATTGCAGTTTCATATTTGGTTTAATTTGATAGGAATCTGACATGCTGTCAGAAGGGGTGATCCTGCCTTCCTCCTCAGCCTCTCTCTGCCTTTGGTGCAGAAGTTCCCCCTCCCTGATGTAGCTCTTTGGCTGTCTCAGCCATAGTGCTGGCAAAAGTGATAGAGGAGAGCATGAGGGTAAGAGCTCAGAGATGCTTGGATGGCTGGGAGGATTTTCCTGGCAAGTTGCACCCACAGCCTGGGTTTGCTTACTGTACTTTGGTCTACTGTACCTCAGTGCAGAGGGCAGAGGCACTGAGATAGTGGAACCAAATCTAAGCCCACTCTAAATGTCACATGAGAATGTTTATGTATATAATAAAGACTGGAATTCCACATCTCAACCAAAATGTGTTTCTCTGGGCACTCTCAGAAGAGAAGGAATGTTACAATAGATTACCTTCTTTCCCTCTCCTTGTGTGTGTGATTTATTTAACAGATTGGGCCTTGTGTTTTGTAACCTAACATAAGGACAGTGAAGTGCTGGTGTTTATTTTGAATTTTAGCACTTCTACAGACATGTGAAGTCACTTTCAGACAAAGTTAATAGATTAGGATAATGGAGAATTAACTGCTTCGTGTAGCTCCATATGGCATTGATTTGCAGGACAGAATCCAGATTACTAAAGCTAGAGACCAGAAAAATAACAGAAGAAAGTTAAAGCAAAAGGGAGATTGATGCAGAAGGCAGAATAAAAAGAAGTGTTGAAGTGGGAGTTGGTTATGCTTGCCAAAATGATTTGCTCAGCAAATTCAACCTTATATCGTAAGTAAAAAAAAAATCGATAGTAAAAGCAAGCAATTTCTTTGTTTCTGACTGTTCAAGGTTTTTATTTAAACAACGGTTTTTAAATTCATATCAAGGGCTCAGTTGGCTGTTTTGTTTCATTGTTTTTACTATACTGCAAGAAAAGGCATTTCTGTGAAATACTGTTATGTTGATCTGATAGACTAAAATGTCTTTAACAGGCAACTCAAGGGCTTTTTTTATCCAGACTTTTTTGGGTTTAAGCTGATGTTTCATATTCAGCAGAGGTAGTATTTATGTAACCTGCTGCACTGACAGCTTGTGCTATCCAATGTATTTCTGCTGCCATGCTCTGAATAGGCTGAAAACCTCATCTGGCTGTCCTATCTTCTCTCCCACCTGGCATATTTTCAGATAATATCTGAATATCAGATACCTTCAACGGCTAAAGTGACAAAGCACGGGAAACAATCTGGGGTATTTTAAGCACCCCTCTTGCACCCATTTATCATGAAAGCTGATTGTGTAGTGAAAGCTGAAAGTGAAAATTGCAGTCACTTGAGTGCATTTTCTCGTGTCAGGCCTAACTTGATGCCCCTGTCATAGAGCTCTGCTGTTTTTTCCTGAGCCAGGTCTGTAGGTGATGGTGTCTTCCTTCAGCCCGGTTGACACAGCATGTGCTAGGATGCTGCCTTCTCAGTTAACTGCTTAGCCAGGCCTCTAAGTGTACAATCTAACAAAACAGCAGGAAGAAATTGAAAATCTCCCATCCACTTCCCTTTTCTCCCCTCTAGTAAATCAGCCTTCCTGAAACATCAGATTCTGACAGTTTATCTTGAATGAACTGAAAATCTCAATTTAGAATGAGTAATGCATCTGTTGAATTTAACATACTCTAGTCTTGCTTTAGAGTGTAGGGTCTTATATAAATTCCTTGGAGACAGATGGGAATTATTTCTGTGAGCATTTACTGATTCTGAATCAAATTTGGTATTGTTACTTTTCATTATATATTCCCATTAGTCTTGCATTCATTTTTAGCCAAAGAGCAATCAATAACTAGACACATTTTATTAAGTCTGAAGAGCAATGGATGTTTTTTCTTTTATAAAATAGCTCTTCAGAATGAGAAATATATAAAAGAAGAAACTTTTGCTGTAGAAAAAATGCTGGAGTTGTATGTATGTATGTATAAAAATATGTATGATAATACTGTGGATCAGATTAGCATCATAGATTAAGTGAGGTATTGGTACAGTGTAAATTCTTTTTACTGTAAAGTGTTGGAATAATATAAACTATTAGGCAAGTAATTTTCATGTGGAGTAAAAGTGTGTGGTCACTCTTTGGATAGCAATGTGTAGTACATGGTAGGAGCTTCTGCTGTTTACTAATTAATAATTTTGTTGGTATTTTAGAAAATCACAGGCTGGAATCTTCATATCAGAATCATTTAGTTCTGAAGGTCTTAGTGGTAAGTAATGTCATATAAGCAGCTTTTCAGATTACTTAAAAAGACAGCTTGTGCTGTGTTTTATTAGTGCTTTCCTAGCATTACTGCAGTGACCTACAGTTTTGCTCAAGGCCAAATAGTAGCACAAATATCAGCGTAAACAAGATTTCTGTTATGGTTGCAGTAACTGCTAGACTATTTTAGATGCCTTTTTTATAGTGGAGAGTTGGCTTTTTATTGGTATTGAATTGTTCTTTCACTGGGATGCTGTATATGTAAGTTTCTGTTAATTAGTGTGATCCTGTCTTAAACTGAGAACTAGTCTGTTCAATTTTTGTACGATTTTGTAGTAAACCATATTTTGAAAAGCTCCTATATTAACTTCCACCAATGCTAACATTCAGACAACCAGTCAGAGGAACCTGAAAATACCAGTCTGTCAGTCTACTCCTGTGTTAGTTCTTAGCATGTGAAGATCTATTTCATTTATCTAATCTTCTTGTTTCCTTTTTTGAAAAGATCGTTTAAGTTTCTTCCTTTTTTATTTCCTCAATTTCCCCAGAGTTCCTTCTTTATTTCCTTCACCATGTTTTTGTATGTATGTATGTGTGTTTATTTGGGGTACATTTGTTTGTTTTGTTTTGGGGGTTCTTTTTTGTGTTACATCTCTGTGTTACCTGTCTGTTACTGGTAACCTCTAGAACTAAAACTCTTGTAGATATCACTTAGGCTACAGGAGGAGACAAAGCTATTTCTCATAAAACTTGGAAGCATTTCTTTTTCCCCATAGGGTATTTATACAAAAGTATTTAAAAAATCATGAAATGTCAAGTTCAAGTTTCCCCCAGCTTTCATTCTCAGTCTGTGAATGGCTCTCTGCACTCCCAATATTATCTATATTGGCCAAGAGCTCCAAAACAGGAGCTGCAGCACTTACAGCAAGTATGTTCAGAGTTTAATTAAATACTGTGATTGTCTCATTTTAGAAGTAGGGAATATTGCTTTTGGCCATAAAACCTTTTGAAGTGATTAGACATAAACTGCAAATAATATATATAAAGGAGCATTTTTAGAGCTTGCGAGGCATATCACCCAACACATATATTTTGACAAAGTATTTAATTTTAAAAAAGTCACTATTCTAAATAAAGGTCAGTATATGCCTTTTCTAATGTTACCTGGAGAAATTGCCAAAAAAATGAAAGTTAAGTAGAAGGTGATGTGTTTTTAATGTCCACATTTCATAATTCAGTTGTAGCTCTCTTTGTATACTTTGTTTTAGGAAAGCAGTAAGCCTGTTAAGTGAAAAACTGAGTAAGACCAGTATTGAAAATGTGTTTTTTCTGACTCAAGGTTTAAAAATGGTAAAGAAAATTTTGATGTGCAGTTTACATCTTCATGGAAGTCATTTAGTCAAGGCAGCTGTTAAGTTAGATGATATTCTGCATAACTACTTTTGCTTGAGTACTAAACCCAAATATTTTTATTTGCAGTTCAACTTCCTAAATTGTTTTGCTTCTCTCTTCTACATTGCCTTTGTGTTGTTTGATATGAAGCTTTTGAGGCAGGTGAGTTCCAAGAATATCTTAAGAATGTTGATGAACCTAGGAAAGTAAAGAATTGATTGAAACAGATAGTTCAACAGTTATTCTAAAATATAAACTTGACAATTAATATATTTCACCTATATTTTCTTAGGAATCCAGCTTCCGTGTTTCAGTTCCCCTAACATTATTGCAGAGTCATAACAGAGTAGAGTAATTCTTTCTCTCTGTATAACTGAGGAACTGTTTTCAAATAAATTTGATTATTCTCTCACGCAGATGAGACTGGGAAATTTTCATTTCCTCTTTATTTCCTTTTATGTTAGAAGATGTTCTCTGTAGTGTTCTTAATGAGAGACTCTTGAGGATGGGGTTGTGATTAGGTTCAGCTACAGTGAGGATCTGAGAATAAATAAAAGCGAAAGTAATTTGTAGTTGGTATTTTAAATCAACTTTCACACTCAAATGCATGAAGATTTGGTATAAGGAAAATATTTTTGTTCTAAACATAATGAGCAGTACATCAAGAACTTCAGCTCAAGACCTCTGTTACTCTGAACTGATCTCTAGCAGAATGCTTGACATACCTATACCAGATATAACATTTGTGACATTTCCTCTACTTTCAGGTAAAATCAAGAAATAAAAAACACAGAAAAAAAATCAGTCTTTAGCTCTGTGATTGTCATTGACATATATTAAATACACATTACCCTTCATTGTACTTGGTTGTACTGTTTTCAAGATACATCCAGATACACAAAATATTTACACTAACTCCTAATTAGTCCTTTCCAGCACGCAGCAAAGAATGGGAACTAGATCATCTACACTTTTCATATGCTATTGCTAGGTTTGTTAGGCTGGTCTTTCCTTCATGGTATAGTAACTTAGTGTTACTCGAGCTCACAGGATTGCAAATGATCATAGGTTCATCACAGTTGTTTTTTTTTTCTTTTTTTTTTTTAAATTAAGAGCTTGGCCACTTTGCTGATAACTTCGCAGATCCTCAACCAATTTGCAGAATCCTTGCTTCCTTACTGGCTCCAGAAGAGATACAACAGGAGGATGAAGAAACGCATGTGTTCCAAGAAAACTGATATGGACCTGTCATTAGCTGAACAGATCAACATGGAGAAAGAAATGGGAACTTATTTGGTACGTTGTAGTGCTGTAAAAGAGTTAAAACTTTTCTGGGCTGTAGTTGACAGAGGCTTCAGCCAAGGCAAACAAGAATATTTTTTGCTTTCTGGCATGGCAGCTTATTTCCAGCTTCATCAGCTTTGCTGGTAGCTGTTTATGCAGCTGTATGTCATCCTGGATCAGGAAGTGGATACAGTGCAGGATCCTAGTAACACCAGAATGAAGGGGAAGGAATGAACAGCTCTATCTGGAGTTACCTAACCCCATATCACTGGAGAGAAGTATTTGTGTAATATGCCCTTAATCTCCAAGGGTAACCAGAAGACTAGGCGCAGGGAAGAGGGAAATTATTTCTGTTTTGGTTTGATTTTGCAGTGGTACTAGTTTAAATGGTCAGTTAAACTAGAGCCTGAGAGACAGCACTTACATCTGGATGGGGCCAGAAACGGAGAACAGAAGAAACCAACTCTTCAAAGCAGTAGTCCTGCTGGATGCTCTTGCCTCTTGAAACCACAGCTTTGGTATTCACTGTCTTCTTGGTTCTATTCTTGACCACCTCCTACGCAGTATAGTTTTTGATTGTATTTAGCAAATTTCATGCAATTCATTACTTAGAATTCTAAAGGAATTTACACAGTGGACATCAGTGTGTATGTTAAGGCCTCACAGGCTGGCTGACAATTTAATCACCTGCTGCAAGCACAGTCACAAGAGTCTTAATACTGTATGAGTTTTGCTTTTACAGAATAAGAAGTACGTGTAGATAGTGTACCTTTCATATAAAAGGTAGACATTATTAGCAGTTTGAAATTTGGTAATAACACCATATCAGATTCCTCTCTTCCTGCATGAAGTGCCATGAAATGGGAAAAGGCGAAAGAACTATCCCCTTCACAATTTAAAAACTGTACAAATGTGTTCCTGTGTGAAGGTTGGAGGGAGATAGAATTAGACAGCCTGTCTTGCAGTGCAGAACACAGCAGCAGTCCCTGCATTAGTGTCTTAGCTGGTGAATCAGCACAGTCCAGCACTGCACCTGCACATTGGCCAGCAAAGTTCTCTGAATTGTGTGTTGGCATCAGGCCTGACCAAATAAGCTCTGCCTCTTAGACCAGAGCTGACTCCTGATTCTCAGCTGTCACATACAAAACTACTGTGGTGTCTCTTGAGTCACACTGCCCAGTGCTTCTTGTGCAGAGCTGGATCAAATTAATCTGCACCTGTTGTACTCTTGTGCCCTGAACAGTTTTTCATGGGGACCCAAGAGGTCAGTTGTAGAGAGTTAGGACTTTGCCTTGGATGTGTCCATTGCTAGCCTCAGTTTCAGTTCTAAATACTGTGTACTCAAAGCCTTAATTTTGTATTCAATCTAGAGATTATTGTTTTGCTGTGCTTGTGAATAAATGATATTAGACTGCTGATTTGTTTGCAAGCAGTGAGCTGTCAGCAGGCAAGAATATTTCTAAAATTAAAACTGTCACAAGGGGGAAGCATTTGACTGTTTAGTAACTGAGAAGTCTTGAAAGAATTCTGTGTTTCAGGCTCTTTTGTTTTGATTCCTTTTTTCACATACTCTTCAGCGTTTAATTCTCTATTCTTTTTGTCCTCATTCACTTTTCAAATATCCAGCCCTTAACCCTGTTTAAGGTGTAAAAACACCCTGCAAAATTTTTTTAATTATTTTTTTTCTAATTTCTGCTTCACTTCTCTAGTTAATTTTCTCCCTTGATTTATTCCTTGTTTTTGTTTCCTTGATGCTGTAGCTGATCTCATGGTTGCCGATGGCACAGTTAAAAATTTCTTTGACATCATCTCAGACTCCTGTTTTCCTACACAAAGTTTCATAAATTGAGTAGGAGAAAAATAAATTCTTCATTTACTTCATACTTTGCTATTCTAGAAGCCCATAGGTATTGGGCAAGGAAATGAGAAGTGTGAGGAATCAGTGAGAATACTGTGCAGTTACCAGAAGGAGGAGCACAAAGGAAAGCCCTCTCTCTCTGCCTGCAGTGATGGAGAAAATGATAGCAGCAGCAGATGTGTGGTTGCCATTCCAATGAGTGTTTCTGCAAATGTCCCTAAAGAAGACCTTAGTAAAATTTAGAGTTTGTACAAACAGTTTCTGAAGAAAAACCTTAATGGCTTTAAGAGTTGTGTAACTGTTCATGGTCTGCCCTGCAGATTAGTTTGTGAGACTGAGCTATACTATGGAACTTCAAAACTAGCTCAAGTGAGAAATGCACTTGATGAGTACCCCATGTTGATTTGTGAGCTTGCAGACTTCTACTGCCTCTCTCTGTTTCCTAGGAGAAAAAAGCACTAGGTGTTGGGAAGGGCAGTCAGTTTAACAGCTATTATGGGCAAAAAAGAGTAGATAACCATGTGTCTGATGCATGGTGCCAAAACGACTTTTGTGTGGTTTTTGCAATAATTTCAGTTACTGTCAAGTCTTCATGATTTCAGTTTTGAGAGAGAGGACAATGTCTATGTAAATACAAGATGCCTAGATCCTACTAACTTCTTTGTGGTATTTCACCATCCCTTGTTTATGAACACTTCTTCTTTAAAATTGGTTGGTTTGGTTCTTTCATAACACAATTGCTGCAATCATAGCAAATTGTTATTAATACTACAAAACTAATATGCACATAAATATATGATCACCTGCGTGTGAATACTTAATTAGCATTTAAGTACCCACGTTCTTGGTTTAAAGATCAGGTGATAGACCTATTGGGATTTGTTAAATAGGGTTTATTGTTAGCGCTGATTGTTCCTTTCAGATGTCAGTGCTGCCTTATAGATTTCAATCTTCAAGTGGGCCACTAACTCTGTCATACCTGTTTTGAAATAAAGGAGAAATACCAGAAAAGAGAAGCCTGTCTCCCAGCCTACCATTCATGGACAGTCTAAAATGCTGGGACTTTTACTGCCACAGTGCTCTCAGGGGAATGTTCTGCCAGTTTAAATGCATGGTGCTGTTTTTCTGTTCCTCACTGTTCCTTTTGTTACCGTTTAACTGAGGTGCTCAGGAAGCACCTGTGTAGGTTGAATGTGTTTATGTTGTTACTTCATGTAATAAGGATAGGAAGTATGACTTGCTGAAAATGCATTAGGTAAAAGGATAAACTTGGGCCTCCCCTTATAAGAAGTTTTTAGTGATTGGATAATTCCAAATTAATTAGATTAAAAAAATTTATTATTGTCTGCTATCAGCAGTCATTTCCAAACAACTAATTAGGGATGAAGAAACTTGTTTACAACTGTAATATTATTTCTGTGTTTCTTCATAGTTTTTTTCTAGGTTATAGTTGTTCTTGTATTTCCTCTGTTTTTCAGGGTACTTTTGATGATTACCTGGAGTTGTTCCTACAGTTTGGCTATGTGAGTCTTTTCTCATGTGTTTATCCACTGGCAGCTGTTTTTGCAGTGTTAAACAACATCACAGAGATATACTCTGATGCCTTAAAGATGTGCAGAGTTTACAAGCGTCCATTTGCAGAACCCACAGCGAACATTGGTGTTTGGCAGGTAATTTTTGTGTCTTTTTTCTTTTTTCCCTATTCATTTGTTTAAAAGAGGTTTCAGCAACAGTATGAAAGCTTTGTGTTTGTCCCATGAGCCACTTTAAAGTTCAGTGGGTACTTTGTTCTCATCAATGCCCTGGAATATCATCTATCCAACTATATATCCCAGCGATATTTTTGGTGGGGTTTTGGACCACATGCCTTTCAGCTGCCTTGGAAAAGAAAGCAGATCTTTTCTTTAGTTCTTGTGTTTGTATTGTACCCGTGTTGCAGCTTGAACAAAGCAAAGCTTCCAGATACTGCCCAGTATTCTTTATAGCTAATGTATTTTAGATATGGTAACTTCTGATGCAGTCTCAGAAGTGTGGAGCTCAGCAGGGGTTTCAAAAGAAATGGAAGAATAGGTAAGTAATTGAATTCCTAAGCCAGGCTTGTGGCCTGTGCACCCGTGGTTACTGGTACTCAAGCTGACTAATTTGAAAATAACCTGGACCTGTGAGCAGGAACTGGAACTTTCTGCACAGCTTGAACACTGTAGTCTATCTAAACAATTTCATGGTCATAGTACTGGGTTAAGCATTTTTCTGTCCTCAGTTGTTTGTCCATGCACTCATGCTGCCACCAGCTATTTTGGGGCCTGTTGAGTGTGCTGCATCAGTGAACTGATCCTGATCAGAGTTTTCTGGAGTGACTAAATTGCACCTTGAAACTTTAGCATTTCATAATAGCAATGCTTGATAAGAGAGTGTGATAAGGCTGAGGGACCTTTCTAGGGGGTGATCCATATTCTAGTTTTATTCAATAATTTTTCTGATATTATGTAAAGGAGATTAAGGGCACAATGAGCTAATGGATTATTCAATTTGGAAGGGTTGTAAATGTTAATCAAATGAAGCAAGTGAGAGGTGAGAAATTAAATCCTGAGACCTCAAGTAAAACATACAGTAAAAACATGCAAACCAAGGATTCTGAGCAATGTTCATTAGACACGTACATAGATATTAATGAAGTGGACTTAGAGGTGAAGTCTTTGAATAACATGTCATTAAAATGTATGAATTACAAGCTGATTGCATTTTAACATGGGATGTACTTTCTCAGTCCAGATCTATGCTGCCAACATCTTAATGGCATAGCTGCATTGGCCAATTGTGTAACCACCAGAATAATCAGGCTGTGGTCATAAGTCACAAGTATAGCTGCAGGTGTATTAATAGCTTTTGTTTTTGCTAGAATAGTTTGTTTCAATCAAGGGAGTAGGCTGAAAAATTATAACATTACCACAGTACAGTAATTTTTTAACTAATAACAGAAATGAATTTGCTTTGTGAGTTAAAAATAATAACAAAATTTTCAAGTCATACCTTTCATATGGGAAATAAGAGCATTTGCTGAAAGATTTATGTTAAAGGAATGCTGAAAGATTTATGTTAAAGGAATACTGGAATTATTTTATCAGATGAGCTGAGTCACTAGCTTCTTGTCAAAGAAAGTTATTTCTGCTTATTCATTGTGACAGTCACTACAATTCTGTGTTAGTCTTTCTCATTCCAGATAGGACCTTGGAATAAGTAACCATTATATTGCAAATGTAATTGTTAAGTTGTAGTCATGTTTTCAGACATTTTGTGGGAGCTCTGTGGGGAAGAGCTTCTTAAACTTGTGCTATTGCATGTGTTTAAATCTTTCAACAAATCTCAAGTGGTTGTGATTTTAAAAAGGCATTCTGAACCATTCTTACCTTTTGCTCTTAATATTCAGACAGAACCTCCCCAAAACCAGTGTTAGGGCTACTAGTTCCTCCTGGAATTTTGCAGTTTTTTCTTTATCCTGAAATAAATTTGTTTAGGAGTGTAATTGTAGATGAGTGCTTCCCCTTTCATGTGTTTGGGTTACAACCTTGTTGTGGTCTTGTCAAGCTGATGAGGTCTGGACTGCTTGTCAGACAGGTCCTATGCCATAGAATTCAAAAGGTGATGGAAAATAAGTTAAACTAATGGGTCTTCTGAGGCTTTAATGAAGAGAGAGGCATCATCCAAAGCAATTTGGGGACTAGTAAGTTAGAGGTGATGGTCATAACTGTGAATACATTTTGTTTTCTTTCAGCTGGCCTTTGAAACCATGAGTGTAATATCAGTTGTTACTAATTGTATACTGATTGGAATGTCTCCAGAAGTGGATGCCCTTTTCCCAGACTCAAAAATGGACCTTGTTCTGACTGTGGCATTGGTAGAGGTAAGCCTGCCTTCAAACAATGCACGTTGTGGCAAATAACACAAACACCAGTGAAAATTATAGCGGGAAGTAGACTTTACCTCACATCTTATATTAGAAGGAAATTAAGATTTCCCTATCAAAGAAGTGTTTCAAAGTCTTTCATTTCGATTTCTTTCTCTTCTGTGTTTTCATGTACTGTGAATGCTGTTGCCATACTTTCCCAAGCATTCCCAAGATTCCGTGCATTTGTTGCTTTATGTACTTCAAGTATTTAGTAGTGCTATTTCAAGAATCAAAATAGTCACATTATTGTGAACTATTTATTTCTGTGCTTGGGTTGTGACCCCAGCATATCTTAGAAAGACTTCCTCCATAATCTTTATGGATGTATCCCATAGGGCTTATCTAAAACAACTATGTGCCATGACTGTAAATGTTTGTGATTGTAACAGCATTTGGGTTTAATCTTCTCCTAATTCCATGTAGTAAGCACATCAGTGTCATTCTTTCTCAGACATGGAGGGATGACTGTGGATATTTTACAGAACTGATATTACAGGACTTTGCCCTTATAAATCTTTCCTTCAGGGCTTTCTTATATTGCATTGCCTTGACTTTTACCATTATTGTGTTTTAGCTTTTAGAAACTGCGTTGCTTTTCTCATGGCAGAAGGTCTGGATTGTGTATGTGTAGTCAGAAAAGTGCATCAGGAGCATATATTTTTATTTTGTTTGTTTTACAGGTATTAAGTGCTAGGCAATGAATTATGAGCTTGCTTTGAGTTTCATTTTCCAAGCCTTAAGGTTGCAGAGTTAGCTGTAAATATGAATCATGTCCACTGGTTTGCTGGAGTTTGTGTCTACAGGCAGCCTGATGCACTCTTCTATTAATCACGTGTGGGCATTTACATTAACCTCAGTGAGAAGTCTTAATATGGAACTAATGTGGCAAATCAAATGTAATGATATAGCTCATTACTGGACAACATATCTAGAGAGGTGATATTGTGAAAACTGGATGAGTAAATGTAAACAGTATGGATTTCTGACAGCTTAGGGCTGTTTTTTGCCTTTGCTTGCTGTGTGTTATCCTTTTACCTGTTTAAATCTGAAGCTGGCTATTTGATCTCTAGACAGACCTCAGTTTCTTGGTAGACCAAAGGAGAATACCAGCATTTTTCTCTAAATTTAAATTCTGTTATTATGCAACCCTTTAAGGATTCTCTTTAGGGAACAGAAATTGCAGCATAATAATTAGGTAGCTCTTGGAACTCCTTAACATTGTATCTCAAGTTATCTATAGATGCTGTGGAAAGGGAGATTCAGAAAACAAAGAGAAGAATGTTTGGAAGGAATAAGTAAATGAGTACAGAGGGGAGGAGAGGGGAAAAATGTTGTCTTATATAGAGAAGCAACTTTGGTGATGACCACCAATCCATAATTAACACAGTACTAAAGGACTGTTGGAGGATAATGTTGGATGAGTCAGAGGAAATGAAAAGTAGTAATTTGGTTAAAGAAAAGTCAAGTATTCTCTTAATTATTCTGCTTAATTAAAAAAACCCTAAACAACCAAACAATAAAACAACAAGCCATAATGCACTGGTCAGAAAAGGTCTGTTTAAAAAATGTTTAATCAGAAATATCCAGTATGCTTGATGATTTTAAATACGCTAATCTGTTTTTTTTTTGTGGTTGTTTTTCTGTTATTACCAGCTATTTATTGTCTGAGAAAATAGAGAGATAAAAAAACAACATGTCATTCTTACAGTATGTTTCTGGAGCATTTTTTTTTAATGTTGTTGGTTGGTTATAAACAGTTCCAGAACTACTCAGTGTGAAATGTAAGACTTCTGCAGTCTCTATAAGGACACTCTTTCAGTACATTTTAAACAGTACTTGAAAACTTCACAGGTGTGGGGCTAGGGGGTTTTTTGGTTCGTTTGGTTTCGTTTTTTAAAGAGATGGAGAAAAGCTCAGGTCATACAATATTGCAAAAAGTTTCATAATGCAAATGTCAAACTTTCTAGAGTCAAAATGAGCTCTCCAAAGTGAAATACATTTTATACAGAAATTTAATTTTGAAAAACTATATGAAAATGAACACAGCAAACATGAGTTTTATTTCTGTTGAAGATTGTTTCAGTTGTGTTGACAGTTAAACATGCTCTTAATTACAGATTTTTTTTAAATCAGAACTTCTGTTTACATATTTTAGGTTAAAACATTGATTACAAAAGGTTCAAAGAAAGGAGGATTACTGGATGCTGTGGGGCTATGACCAGCGGCAGTATAGATTTATGTCACCTCCGGGAGATGGGGATGTTTTTGCTTTTGCTTTCTGCGTATTTACTCCCATCTTATCTGTTACACTGGGACTTTCTTTTATCTGGTACATGATGAAACAGATCAGGGAATTGATGTGGTAGAATCTGTGTGACCCAGTTCACTAGGGAGCAGGGCAGAAGCAGCAGTGGGTGGGAGACACGCAGTAGGGCTGTGGCACGTTTGTGCTGGATTAAATTTACAGGACTTCTGCACCACTGAGCCTTTCTACTTTAAGCATCACATAATCTACAGAAAAACATCTGAACTGTGAAAGGAGCACAAATCTCATGTATTGGCAGTATTCCCATGAACCTCTATTTATTAATGATTAAACTCTGCATTTCAGTTGTAAAGAAATATTCAGGAACAGAATATATTACATTAAACTTCTAGGACAGACCTGATGCATCTAAAATACATCAGTGTCAAGGTAGAAAAAAAAATCAGGTGTGTCAAGGTGTTGATAAAAAAGTGTTTTAAATCACCTAGTAGAGATTCAGAAAAACGCGATACAGGTGAGTTATTTTATTTTCTGATGTTTGCTGCAGGTGAAGATGAGCATTTTACTGTGTGCTTACACTATTTTGACAGCATCTTGACAGGTAGTTTGAAAATGTTAAGAGAGAAATTTCTTTGAGTTGGCTATGTGTATTTTCACATGTTCTATTGATGGGGTAACCTACTTAAATCTTAGCTGTCTTTAAGTATTTTAATCAGTTTTTAGTAACTGAGACTCCGTTTGGGTATTTATATATCTGATGCAAAACTAAACAGAAAAGCACTGTTGCTGTCAAAGCTAGGTATAGGTATTAGCAATGTCCTGATTTTTTTGGTTTTTGTTTTTTTTCAAAAAATGCTAGTGCTTTTTAATAATAATACTAATACTTTTCAAATGGAAACAGTTTATATGGCAACATTTGACACCACCCACTACTGAAGTAACAAAGAACTATGTGTGATATTCTTGTAAGAACTGTGTGTGATATTCTTGTAAGCATTCTGTACCCAACCCCTACCGATTTATGCAAAATATTTTTTTCCTGTTAGCAACTCTTAACTTTGATGCTGTCTACATTTTTGATGGGAATATGTATTTTGTGAGTGAAGTAAAGGGTAATTAGAATACCACAAAATAAAATATTACCAATTTCAAAATAATGGCAAACATTAAAATAATAAAATATGATAATATTTTTAAAGTATTAAGCCAGTGATTTTTTTTTTTTTTGAACAGTTGACCTTTCATCAATTCAACATCTGCTTCCATGGCGGCAACATTTGAACCAGGAGCAGAATGATGATGAAACTCCCCTCTTTTCCT
>VYXF01006932.1:705166-748487 GCA_013397295.1 Polioptila caerulea
GTTTTCTTTAGAATTCTATTTTATTAAGTGTATTTTTTCATCAAAGGCCTCCTTGTATAGATTAGAAGCTCTTTGAGCTTCTACTGAACAATCTTGATGTAATAGTCTCAACACAAAGGTCAACAGAGCTTGACAGTTGTTTCTGAAATGGTATGCCAGAGAAACTGGGAAAAACTACCAAACTGAATTCCAGTAGATGACAAGGTATATTTATCATCTAGTTCTAGGCATCCTTGTACTTCGCATTCTCCACAAACTTGAAAATTAGTAAATATTGCATCTGGAGTGCAGTTGAAGATGTTTTGAATCCTCTTTCTGAGCAAAAGCAATTTTAGGTGGATTGTTAAGTCAAAATCAAAGTATTTCCCCTTCCCCCCCACTCCCCTCTTTAAAATTTCCTGACTGTTTTGTAACAGATTTCAGTGCAATCTGTTTTCTTCCGATAAAGCTGGGTAATTTTCATTTTACAAAACGCTTCTAGTTGAATTATTTCCTGACAATAACGTACAGGACTCCATTCTAGCCAGGTAGAAGTGAGGCATGGTCCTGCACGGTATAGCATGCTGCATGTGTGGGGCAAATAGCTTTGTTCATGTAGAAACTTTGTTCATGTTTATAGAACTCGTGAGTTTGGGATTTAGAAGATATGCTAAATATATGTTTATGTAAGGGCCAACTTTAATAGAAAAGGTACTGGAAAAAATGCAGAAAAGTAGGCTGCATCAGCATACAAACATGTATAAATCCTTTGATACTGATGGAGTTACTGAAGCTCAAGGGTTGAAGCATAACAGCTGTGCATAAAGTGGTGTTTTTCCTAAATTATTTCTGTGTTAATGCCACATACTAACATAGGATGTAGGAGCTAGGTGGTAGGGGCCTCTGGAGATTATTCGCCCAAACCTCCTTCTGAAAGCAGGACCCTGAATTAAGTTCTCAAGGTCCTTAGCAAGGCGAGGTAAGACTTGAACACTATCAGTGAGGGAAATTCAACCTCTCAACCTCTTCTCTGGGCAGCCTGGTCTACTGTTTAATTGTTCTCATGGCAAATAATAGGGTTTTTCTTCTGGGAAGAAAAGGATTTCTCTGGTGCAACTTGGTAGCTCATGACTTCTTGTTCTTTCGCTATGCATCTTTGTGAAGAGGGTACTGCTGTCTTCTTGAAAACTACCTCTTAGGCACTGGAAGAATGTGATTAGATCTTACCCACCCTTCCGAACCTTCTCTTATCCCAGTGTAACAAACGGAGTTTCTTCAGCCTGTGTTCACACGTCGGGTTTTTCAACCCTGTACATGGCTCTCCAACAGGCCCCCTCCAAATTTTCAGTCTCTGCTTTTCAAGTTGTCAGTGCCACTTGAATTAAAAGCTTTTTTTTTTTTTTTTTTTTTTAATGTTTATCCCCTTATGTCTTTCTGCTAATTGCAGTGTGTATTCTTTCTTTGTCTTCAATGTATTTGCTCTTTAATCAGAGAAAATAATTTCTGGGAGCGTTCAGCAGCTCTTTAAATTTTCTTGACTGCTGAAATTGTTTTGGCAACAGTCTTGAGGTACCTCTCTTTCCATGTGTTAATTCTTTTTTGTGGTGATGTGTTTTTTTCTGTAGTGACTTGTAGGCATATATACTACATTTATAACCTGAGTAGTTCATCAGTTTTCAGGTATAACTGTAAGGTAGAGTACTTAGTGGTAAATTTTTGATGTATGGTTTCAATTTCTTCCAAATAGTTAAATGTATATGAAAAAATATTTATTATTTACTTATAATGAGCAAATATTAATTAGAGGGTTAAATAAAAATTTGTTTTTCAAAAATGTTTCATGGTAAGGTGCAAACCTTAGTGACAGCTTTATGGTTCATTTTTTTGGAAAATACTTGGCAATTTAATCCATCAAGTATTTTATTTCAGTGAAACAGATATCCTAGCCAAGACCTGTCTATGCTTGCACATGGTGAAGATGGGAAAACATGGGAAAACAGAAAAATGTTCTTTATGCAGATTGTGTAATTATTTGGTTGATTGTTGTATACATACATAAAATAATACTGCAGCATTACTGATGCTGAATATTAAAAAAGGTTAATACAAAGCACTAGTGATCTCAATTAACATTGTTCTGCTCTAGAATACCTCTACCTCAACTGTGAACATCCACTCAATATATATATACATAAGAAATCATATCTAAAAGCCCTCCTTTAAAAGTCAAATATGTATTTTTTTTAATACAATAAAAAATAGTAATTTGATTATTTTTTTTTTAATTCTCTGCTGGACAGGTAAGCCATTGCAGTTTGGTTTATTCCTAGAATGGAAATTGTGAGACATAAAAATAGTTTGATATTTTAACTTCAAGTGAAATCCTGGCGAAGATTTCCAGTAGTTGCTGAATAGCCTCGGTGTGAGACCTAATGGAAGCTTCTGAAGCTATAAAGACATACATAAAGACTATGTCTAAAGACTACAAATTCTGCTGATTCTTTATTTTACTGTTTGGCAACATTTTAAGAGTAAAAATGATCTCAAATTTTAGTGCATTTTATATTAATATTACTTTGCAAAAGATTCTTGAAATCTTAGGTTTAGTTTTAAGATAAAGTGAAGCAATGTTTTAGATAAGTTAGTCTCCTGACTTACAGGAACAGATTGTTCTCAGGGTTTTTTGTTGTTTTTTTTTTCTCGCCTTTCAGATGTGGGGAAAGATTCATGAATTTGTCTTTATAAAATTTTATAAATGTTAGCTGCTTCAAGAAGCCTCCTGGAACCGTATCAATGAGGTTAAAAAAATGCCAGTTTTGCTGGTTGTACATTACTACAGATTATATTTATTTGCAAAATCCAAAATTTGTCACAGATCTTCTTATTGCCATCTACTGGTTCTTTTGAGATATTAATTTTCATTTAGTGTTGATTTTTTTAGTCACTTTGAATAATAAAGCTTAATGCCAAAAGTGTGTCAGAATGAAAACAAACACTGAAAAATTCAAAGATCTAAGTAAGTTGTGTTCCATAGCTTTCTGTTAGTATAGAAATGAAAGTACATGTGAACATTGATGCTTAAATAGTCCAATGGATTTTTGAAAGTCTCAAGTTTAAAACAATATTTTCCCATTTTCCTGTTTGTGAGTAATTTTCATACGTTCCTCCTTATTTTCTGTTCTTTACTCAAACCCCTCCATTTTCAGGTTGTCAATTTGCCGTGTTCAAAATTGAAAAATAATCACACAGATGAATGAATTGTACTCTTCAAACTGTGTACAAACACGGGAATGTGTGAAATATATGGGCACAAACAGTAGTAATGTGTAGGACAGCAAGAAATCAATGTACTGTGCTAGGTTTTTAAACCCTGATAGCTGGAATGTGTTGATGTATTGTAGTACTGTGTCTGCCCCAACTGGAAGGTTTTGACAGTAATGTTCATTTCTTGCTGACGCAATTCAGAATGTGTTTTTTATCTTTAAAGAAGACAGTGTGCAAAGGATGGCTGAGCTAGATCAGATCAGGGGTCCTTATAGACCGGGATCCTTTCTGCTGCAGAGGCCAAGGGAAGAGTAAATTAGTACAGCCAACTGTGTAGTCATGCTCTTTCAAAATTAATTCACAGAACCTGGTGGTTTGCAGTGTAACCTGTCTTATAACTGCAGATGATCTGGCCAGAGTTGCCTGGGAAAGTGTGCAATGCTTTTATACAATGGCGTACCTACTTTTTCAAAAGAATTTTAATTATACTCCAGTAAAATGCTACTGAAGCAACGAATGTTGATATCCTCTTGGCATCATAAGTAATTACCATATGTATTGGTTCTACCCTGGATTTTCATGTGTTTTCTCTGTGCTTTTTTTAAATTGTCTTTTCTGTCTGAGAAGCATTTTTAATTCTTAAGTTGGATTCTGCCAGTGTGGTTGTGACAGTACAGTGAAGGTTAAGAGCACAGGAAGCCTCACTTTGAGAAAACCTTGGAGGTGTCTTAGTAGAAGCAATGATAGCAAAATGGTGATGCACTCTTCTTGCTGTCAGCTGAGTGGTGGTAGAAACAGGGAGCCACAAAGGTATCGGGTGCTAGTTAGCTAAAAGATCTGAACTTTCTAGAAGGGTCGTGTTCCTTCAGTAGGAACCAGAAATGGATGTGTCTGAAACAGTGCCATTCCTCAGGGATTACCATTGTCTGGTAGATGCTGCTGTATTCTTATTAGGAAGGTTGGGTGGGGGAAATACTTTAGGAAGAGAGCACATCTCAACTATGCTAAAATGTGCTTCAGAAGTGTCAGCCTGGAGGAACAGCAGGAGAAGACAGAGTAAGAATATTTTTTCCTGTTTCTCCTGGGATTGTGCAAGGATGCCAGGATGACAAAACTTCAAAAGGGAGGATGAATAGAGAACAGATCTTTGCAGACAATTACAAGACCTTTTAAAGAACTCTATAAGAATCAGACTTTCAGATCTCTTTAAAACCCACTTAGTTTAATATTTCCCACAAAGAAGTTTCCTTTAATGTGTAAATATTTCCAGCTCAAGCCTTAATATGCTGAATACACTTCCTTGCTGGCAGTTGGAACTTGAACGTCCAGACAAAAGCTAAGTTAATACTTATTAATATTAATTGTTTACTTTCCACTTGATTAGGATTAGTAATTGTTTAATGACAAGAAAGAGTATGAACATTCAAAGCCTTCTTGCTTCACAACCATTTCAAGACTGGCTTAGCATTTCATGAAGCTGAATTGTTTTGTTTTGTAAATAATGTATTAGTTTATTCTCTTAAATTATTTAAATAATTCTCTGCAAATGCGCTACCCGTAGCTGCCAGCACAAGCCTGAATAATATCTTTTCTAGGAATCTATGAATAGGTAGAGCTATAGGGCTTCACGGTATATCCATTTCTCTCTAATGCAGTTTGCAGCAGTGTTACTTTGTATTGTTCTTACTAGGAGCATTCCTTTTTTAGGGACTGCAATGTTTTTCCTGTCTCCAGGATAAGTTTTTTGTGATTTCTCTGTCGAATGTGGTATGTTTTGGTTGGTGTGTTTGGTTTTTAAACTGTGTGCAGCGTTGGACAATAAATAGTCTTTGTCATTCGTATCCTTTGATGATTAGGAGTGAAAATGAGTGGCTTTGAGCAAGTAGGGTAGAAAATGCAGAGTTTGCAGCTGCAGCTGGAAAAGAGATGGAGAATAGGAAATCAGTAAAATTGACTATAAATAGCAGGAGAAAGCCAGTTAAACATGTTGGAGCCTCTGTATTGTTGATTAGATATAAACACTTCTTTACAGAATGAGTCTTAATACTGTAGTATTGTTGCTCATATGTTTCCTAGTTGAAAAATTGCACAACTTGCCTTTCTTTTACTAAAATTCTTTGCAATAACTACTAACATTCTGGTTTGGAGTGTTAAACCTTCTGGATCAACTTCAGTACTCATGTTGTTGAGTTTTTTACATACCTGCTCAGTGTTGTAAACATAATTAATAGTCATTTATTGGAAGCTTGCAGCAGGAGTTCTATAGTATTTTATATAAAAATGTGTTGCTATAGTTTTTACCCTCCCAATTTTTTTTTAAAAAAAAAGCTCTGAAGCATCATGTGCTTTATAAAATCTAGATTTATGTAAAAAAACCCCACCTTTTTCCATTTCCTTTGTTTGGTTTTTTAAATGCCAGCTGGCATACTTTAGTGAAAGCTGATTTTGGAACTCAAGTTGTGCAAGGAAATGCAGTACTGGATTGCAAGGCTATAGCAGAGAGTTTGTTGCAGATTTTTAATAGTCTTCCTGAAAATGTGTTATTAAACGCAGGCTAAAGATGGTCATGAGTCATGCTGGAAAGTAAATGTCAAAAGAACTGGGGCTTAATTACTTCATTTGTGCACTGAATTTTTATCTTGCAGTGGAAGAAAGCATCAATCCAGATTTTCACTCTTCTGATCAGAAGAAATTAGTGGAATGATATGTAATTTTCAAAAGGATTTTTCATTAATTGTGGCAGTGTGCAAGCTGTGAAGTGTGTCCTGCTTTTTTCGTGCCTCAAACAGCCCTTTTGAGGTCAAGGGAGATTCCTCATGCTTGCCTATAATCAGCTAAATCTCTACAGTGAATTACACAAAGGAGATACAGATAGATGCTGCTGAGAATTCATAAACCATAATATGTTTGATCAAGGTTAGTTTTAGTCAGAGGATTTGTCATATGATGAAAAGTGTGTGTGTATGTGCCTGGTATAGGGATTATGGATAAACCAATGTCAAATATTAGGGTATCTTTTATTAAACTTGCATTATCATTTGTGATACTGCAGTTAATCTGCATCTCAGTGTATTTTGTATTTTTTTCAGAAGTTCATAACCACTGAAAAATCTGAGACAAACTTATTTTAGAATCCAGTGAAATGGAAATGAGCAGTTTATTGCAGGAAATGTTTAGATTTTTACTCTTATAACTTAGCAAATACAGTTACTGAATTCAAATATTTTTTTTGTTCTTCTAGATTCTAAGAGGCTTTGTTTAAGAAAAAATATTATATACTAAGAGTAGTTTGTAACAGAATAATTATTAATGCATCTTGAAATTATAGTATGTTGAAAACACCTGGAAGTATCAGCCCACGCTCACATTGGTTCCATTTGGCAGTCCTTCTTCAATTCCTCATCAATTTTAGGAATTGCAGGATGAAGGAGGAGAAATGTGATGGTGTTAGTGTGACATCTTTCCAGTAGTCTTGATGCCAGTTTAACAAAATAGTTCTGTTGAAAGTGTATGACATTATTTTTAAAAACATAAAATGCATATATAGGAATTGAGGGTGAACTCCTTATATGTGAATAAGGAGTCTGCAAGACACATTGTAGTCTATTCCTGTCAGTCCTCCCATTTCTGTTTCCTGAAATTAGAGTAGACTATAATGACTTATAAATTCTGACTGCAGCCTGTCCTTTAAGAGTCAAAAGAACAGCTGGTAGTGAGAATGAGATGTAGCCATATTCCTCCCCAAGGAGACAGCAGGTGGAAAAGGGATGCTGGTACCATTTTGCTAATAGCTTCATGAACTCATGAACTGGTCTTCTGTAAACTTGGAAGATCCTGTCACAGCCAAATAAAACTGACTCTGGGTATGTCAGTAGGAATGAGTGGATCTCCCTCTAGGATTTCAAGGTATTTTAGTGCTTATCTTGGCAGCTACATATGGCACAAAACATACTGGTAATTTCCTCGGTAGTAGTGAGGCTGCAATTCTTTGCCACCTGGATGGATATTGTATTGGTGTGGCTGGAATTGCAAGTTCTGAATTTGCTGAGTATGGATAGAGCCTTGTGTCATTTTGTTCTGTTTTTTTGAGTCTTGCAAGTTGATCAGGCTTTCCAAGCAACCTCATGTGCTGTGATGGTTGCACTAAGACCTCAGCTAGCCAGAGAGGTTAACAGTAATGCTGAAGAAGATCTATTAGGAGTGCACCTCCTCATATGGATGCTCTATATTCTGCTGTAAATCTAAAATGAGAGGTTCCAAATGCACTGAGTTTTTAGCCTGTTTTTCATCTCCTCTCCCCTTCCTTCCTAACTGTTCCTGAAGGTGGGGTGAATAACAGTGGTGGCAACTTGCTCTTCCTTCCCACCCTCCATGTAGATTAAAATATGAGATTGATAGTATCTATAGTTATGCAGTTTAAATACAAAATAATTTCTACAGCAAGGGATCAAAAGCTGTATGTTGTAAAATATCTTCTGAAGCTGAAGTGTAGGAGTATATACAGCTGTATGATATATTTCTCAAATTTTAGCTAGGGAAACTAAATGTAAGAATTGCCTTTCTAATAGAAACTAAACAAAAAGGAGGGAATCCAGTTTCCTTTGCAATGTCACATTGCATTAATAATGGCACTTGGCATCTTGCTTTGCTCAGCTCCCCTCTAAAGACATCTGAGCTGCAAAGATGTAGCAAGTGATAGGATATAGTCTTGGAAGCCATCGAAAGAGACAGATGCTTCTTTTTACCCCACAGAGTAATTGCAGCTAATATGTAAAAAGAAAAAGCTGTATTGTGGATTCTTTTAAAAGTTTGGGGGAAGACTTAAAACTTTGTTGACCCCGTTTCAAACAAAGGGTGCCTCCTGTCTTGCCATTTTCTCTTAGTGCATTGCCTCAAGACATTGCCCTTGTACAATTATTCTGATGGATTCTGCTGGTACAGAAGTGTCCTTATGCATGTGCGTGCATTGTATAACATACAATAGTAGCTTCAATATTTTGGCAAAAAGACTTAGAGATAAATTTGTGTTAGATTCCTTTGGCCTACTGCCATCTGTAGCTATAAACTGCACCTTTGCCATCAGTACTTTCTAATGTGCTTTATTTTTTTATTTGGAAAACCAGTGTCAAAACCATTCAGGGCCCGAGAGGGCTACCTGNAGCTATAAACTGCACCTTTGCTATCAGTACTTTCTAATGTGCTTTATTTTTTTATTTGGAAAACCAGTGTCAAAACCATTCAGGGCCCGAGAGGGCTACCTGGTGTTTTGGTGTGTAGCACAGAAAAGGCTTCACTTTTGCAGGACAGGGCTCAGGTGTGTTCTCCCTCTGCTCCTCTTTACCCCATTTTTCATCAGGAGAAATCAAGGGTGGCTGTTGAAGGTGGAGGAGCTGCAGTACCATGTAACAACTCTGCCAGTCTGGCTGATTGGGGAATGAAGATTCAAAGTGTTTTGTAGACCCTACCTTGAGTTCAGTTTATCTAACTTTTCTTCAGCTGCTCTGAACCAAGATCATGTAATCTTCACCAGACCTCCAATGTGTGGGGTTGCTGACAGGGCTTTGAGCCTTGCAAAGTAACCTATTTATGAGCTTTCTCTTCTTGTGATTCACAAATTTTAACCAAAATCTCCCAAGTACAAGTTAAACTGGTTAATACTTGCAGAAAAGTATTTAGTCACTGTTCCTTTCATGATCACTTCCCAACTGCTGTTTTCTAAATCACATGAACTTATGTCTTTCAACTTTTCCTCACAGGTCAGTTATTTGAAAATACTTCATTTTGTTCGCTCTAGGGTTTTCTCTACTTTAAAAATGATGATACCTGAAACAAGCTACAAGTGCACATATTTCTGAGTGAAAAAAGGGTCAAGTACATCCTATGTTGTATGTGATGCTCTCTTTAGCATGTCAATTTTTTTTTTGTCTTTTCAGTAGCCTTGTGCTGAGTATTTATTTTTTTCTGAATTAGTGCTACAAATCTTTTAATGTGTAGCTACATTGTCTTGTTCATTGAAACTATTTCTTCAGTTTTCCTCTTCAGTAGGACTGTCTTTTCAGTTTTTCAGGATTGCTGAAGTCTAATCATGCTCATCAGAGCACTTGGATTTCTCCTTGCTTGATATCATATATGGAGTTCTTAGGTGAATTTTCCTGTTCAATCACTAAAATTGTCAGTGAAAATCTCGAACTGGAATCTAATCCATCGCAGATCTTTGTAGGCCCCCACAGAATAGACACTCCAGCCTGATAGTTGACAACAGTTATTGTTGGAGGGCTTTTTCTTCCAGTCATTTGTGTCCTTTCCTGTTCAGTTATTTGATTTAGAGTATTTTGAAAGTCATACAACTACTGTCAATCTTGTTAGAGTAGTTACATTTATTTTTATTGTTGCTTCTGAACCTGCATTTCAAGTTTATGCATTTTTGCACTGTAGTTTCATTTGTGAATGGTTTTGCAAGGAATTTAAGAAATATATATTAATACTGAGTTTCTAGCTGTCAGATTGCAACAGTGATTCATCCTTTGCCACTGTTCTCTGAATTATAACCATTTATTGTTATGTCAGGGCGTGAGCATGTTAGGCAGAAATCACACAAGAAGGGTTTAAATGGAGGCCAAAAAATTATTTGTTGTTATGGATAGAGTTTTGTTGGCACTTGCACTTCTAAAGAAGTCTTCCATTTGAATTCTGCCTGGTAGGCTGCAGGCTTGTCAAGTGAGACAAGATAGTGGTCTGTTCTGTAAACTGATGGTGCACCATGATTCCCTAAGCTCACCTGTACTCACAACAGAAAGGGGGTCTGAGGTGTTCTTAAGCAGGCAGTGTTTTGCAGAGGATGATTAGTGACCTCTCCCAGCAGAGTCTCCTTCATTATCCCTGGAATGAGGTTGCAAGGGCACCATGGTACTGTCATGAGCTCTTGAGTCGTTAAAAACATAGTGCAAGGTCTGATCTGGCCAAACAGATCACTCTGTTTCATCAGTACTGATGAATATGTGGCAATATATGCCAATACAGAGTCATTGTCCCTTTGGACGCCTGTTTGTGTAATAACAATTTGTTGCATTGCTGTGTTAAAGTAAGAGGAGAAGTGTGTGGAGTTGAGGTTTTTGCCCATACTTGCTAATATAAAATATAACTGTTTTATTTTAAAACTAGATAGCATGTTAGTCTTCTGTTATGAAATGTTAGCATAATATTTAGGAATTTTTGACAGTGTTAAGTCTGGCAGTGTGTGAAGCTGAGTTGCTTCAGATAAAGTATCTGATGCATTGGCAATGTTCAGCCAGTTACAGTGCAAATCACTGCCACAAACATAGGTCGGTGGTGGTTTCTGTTATCAGCTCACTGACTAGTATTTAGAACTAGAGAATAAATAGTCTTAGGGAAGGGAAAGGAACTGCAGTAGCTTAGAATGAAAAGAACACAAGATTCTCTCATGATTTTGGTAATCAAAGGGCTTAATTAAGTGCTAGTGTGTGGTGGAGTTCATTATCTCTGTATTGGCATATGTCTTAATCATAAAACCTGGAGAGTTCTGTGACATTATGCTAAATTTGTTCTGTACCTTTGACAGTTCTATTCTGTGTTGATAAATATGTTTTTATCTCTGTATTCAGCAACAAAGCCACCACTCATACTCAAGATAAAATTTGTCATCTTCAATGAATAGCTTTCAAAAGAGGTTGAAGACTATTAGTGGCTCACCTTTAGTGAGGAAGTATTGTGAGAGTAAGATTTTTATCCTGGAGAGGGGGTGCACAGACACTGTGGCGGTGGTGAGTCTCAGCCGTTTTACCACTAGAGGGCTTATTTGTACAGCAGTGAAGAGAGTGCTGGAGAAGGGTGCCTTGAGACAGCTTTGTGATGCTTCTACGGTCCAAGAAAAACAGATGGAAGTGTGACGTTCAGGGAATGGATATCAGACTACAAAGTCAAGAATATAATGAAATATCTAGTTATTTTATACTCAGAAAATGAAATAAGAGATGGTATCTCAATCTACACCTGAACATAGAGGCTGATTAGAAGGAGGAATAGATTGGAGAAAATAAACTCAAATATACTGTCAAGTTGTGTATTTTAAGAGTTTTACTGTTCATTTGACTTCTGCCTAAAGCACCTCTTTGACAGAACCATGCATTTTTTTGGACATGTGTTGCATTGCCTTTGTTTCTACTTTTCTTCTGATTTCCATCACAGCTGAACATATCTCCATTTTTGCCGTCCACGCTAGCGTGCGTATTTCCTTGGGAATCTGCTTAGTACGGAATGTGCCTGATTCACAGTGCCAGTGAGAATCCCAGTACAAGTGTCCTCTCTTTCCTTTTCATAAAGCGTGAGTTGTAATGGCAGAACATAACATCTCTTTTGGCACTTTCCAAGAGTCTCTCTTTTGTTTTGAAACATTGCTTGGCAGTTGCTTGGCTTGTCAGTACGGAATCTGTGCAGACAGCTTTCCCAAAAACTGCCACTAGCTTTGGATTTTTGCCTGCATATGCACTTAAATTAATTTTTGCAAAACTGGAGTTCTTGGTCTTCTTTTTTTCAGATCCTGCAAATTCTGTTTAATGATTCTTGAAATGTGCAGTTGTCATTCCAAGTTTTATGTCTATCATTAGATAGTACTGAATCCCTAATAAAGACAATGCAGCTTCATATTTTCTCAGTAATCTCTACATAAACTGTGGTTTTTTGTTTTTGTTTGTTTCTGGGTTTTTTTTTCAATAAAAAGTACATACAACTTGGCAACAAAACACTTGATTATATTTTGGATCTCTTGCTGGAAGTAGTTACACAATGGAATGTTTAAAGGAAAATTTGACAGGTTATGCCCCTTAAAATTAAGGCAAAATTTTGTAATTTGAAACATGTACGCAAAAAGGAGTAGTTGTCTAGTTTTTATGTCCATCTTGTTCACTGATGCTTCTTGTCCAGAAAAAAAATCTTTGGAAGTCTAACGTTCCACATCACTACAAGCCTGTATTTCTGAGCGGATAATACTTTTCTCACTGGTGTGGTGGTTTGGTGTCACAATGCTGTGGCAGAACAAGTGGTGGCATGTACCGCGTTTCCGCTCTAGCTTGGCTCGTAAGAGTTGTAGATAGATTCGGTTTTTTCTTTTTCCTCTTCCTGTTCCCCAACTGTTTTCAAAATCTGTAGACAACAGTGACTTCTCTCATAAGTATCCCTGACAGCTGTAAGACCCAGATGCCAAGTTCTGGCTCGCAAGCCTTGACCTGCTTTTGGGCTTCTTTTCTGGTCTTTTGGCTCGCCCCTCTCTCTGCTTGTTGCTCGGGCAGCTGCGGAATCGTCTCTGGAGCTGATCAATGCAAGGCTGGCTCCTTCTGAATGTGATTCATTGTTGTTTTTGCCACTTCCCTTAGACTTAGCTCAAGGAGAATTATGTTTATATTTTTAATGTATTCCGAGAGCAAGAATTCTTAAAATTTTCAAATTACTGTGATTACATATACTGACTTTTTGATTTTCTGGCTGTAAATAGAAAGTTTAGTTCTGCTTTTCTTAGAAGGAAGAACAGTCTGAATATTAGTACAAGGCATAAAAAATAGTAATCCTCCATCCCTCCTTGTTTTTGCTGGCACTAGCTTTCTGTATAAAAAGAATTACAGTATTTTCATTGTATGTAACATTTCAGTGACTTTGTAAAGAGCAAGTTTGTCTGAGACATATTTAAAATGTCTTAAAAGGAATGTGTTTATAATTTGAAGACCAGAGTATATTGAATGTCTGTTACCTATTCATGGATTCAATATCAGTAGCTATGCATGAAGACTGTCTAACCTGGTTTGGAAGAGGCTTGGTAGATTATTAGAGGGAAGAGGAGAAGCAAATGTGTCAGTACAGGATGCAGAGCCAGGTTGTATGTCTAAAACTTGTTTTAGACAACTGAAATTTATGAAAAGGAAACAAGTGATTTTTTTTTTTAAATCTCAGCAAAAAGTGAAGTTTTAATGCCCAAGAAAACTACTGAAATTTAGTATCATTGAAGTCCATCTATGAGTAAGAAAATACAAGTAAATGACCATTGACATTGGAGCTGAAGCACTATCCATGTCTTAAAAAAACTAAAAAGCAGGACCAAAATCAGCCCTTCAATGGGGATTACATGGTTGCACGTTGGCAGAGGGTGTGCAGGGTTTTAAGAAAAGCTGCTGTAACTAGATAAACATATGGAGAGGTTATCACAATGCCTGCAGTTGTATTTCAGAGCAGGAGACAAATACAAATTGAGGTTACAAAAAAAAGGTATTAACTTCCAACTATCTCCAGAAATATACACTAAAATTTACACAACTAAATTAATTCCATGCTCTAGGTAGTTTTTAATTTTTTACTACTTCGAGTGTAAACATTAGTAACAGAAGATTAGAATTAACTCAATATTGTAAATATGAATGGCAAGATTTTATTCTAAGTGTAATTCAGAGCTGATTTAGTGCTAGTGATCTTAGTCTCTTAATGAGTATACAGTTTTGCAAGGTCTTGAGTGTTAAAACTTAACACACTGACAGTTTTATTTCTATTAGCCAATTGTAAGTATATGTTTCCAAATTAAAATTCTGTCCAGACCTACCTCCAGTTCTGAGATGTTCCCTTAATAGCCTAAGCCTTCATCCTCTGCCCTCTGGAAATCTTTGAATGTGGTTTTAGCTCTTGAATCTGTGTTGGTGCATATTTAAGTCTAGGTTTCAGCTCTGTCTATGAAGACACGCAGTAGAACACTGCCTTTGTTTTGCACAGGAGAGGTCTTTTTACCATTGGATGCTGTGAATGCTGGACATTCTTTGAAAACTTTGCTTGTGTCTGAGATATGAGGGATTCCTTTGTTTAAAGAGGTGTTTTTTTGTGTTTGTGCTTTTTCATCCCAGTGTTACAGCCTCCTGCTGCCTACCAAAGAGCATTGGCAGCCATTTTTAAATGTGTACTTTCCTAACTTTGTATAAACTTTTCTGCCACTCTGTGTGCGTGTGTGTTTTTGGAGGTTTTCTTGGTCAATGCACATTCAAACCCCCAGTGAGCTTGAAGCCATCCTGGCTGTGTGCAGATCTATTTTACCTGATAATTGGTTTCCCTGCTTGAAGGATTCACACATTGTAAATGAGGGTCCTGATTTGCCTAGTCCCTACATGATGTTTTTATTTCCTGGTGAATTGTCCTGTCGCTTGATGCAACTGGTTTATTTTAGAACATTAGCTACAAATACCTCAAACCTACTAGAGTGTATCTGAAAGAGAAAAAAATGAGACGTTTGTGATAGGATAATCACAAAGTTTGATAACTGCAATGCGCTTCCTTGTGTGCATGCAGAGCATAGTGTTCACTGTAAGGGCGTCTGTTTTTTACACAAAAATAATCAATTGATACATGATAATGTATTTTTAAAATTGGTTTAAATCAAAATTAAATTTCAGTGTTTGCAAGTTAGGAAACAGAAGTTGAGGGATGAGGTTGTTTTTACCAGAGCTAGGCTAAGCTAGTCCATGTGTTGGTGGAAGGAAAATGAGGAATTGAAATTACTTATTTATCTAACTTAGATAATGGAACAAATATAAATGTCTTATTTGGGATGTGGTCAGTTTTCTTCAGCTAAAAGCTGTCTTCTTCCATAGAGCTGAACCCCTGCCCAGTGTGATCGACATTATTGACTTGTAGCTCTGTCTCACTTCCCCCAGCAATAAGTCTGTAGGCAGATTTCTGTTTTTCTGCATCTCACTGCTTGTTTCCTCTCATGTTTTTCCACTCCTTTGTCAGAGGCAGCATGCCTTCTAATCTGTTGTGAGAATACTCCCATATCCATATCAGTCAAAAGGAGTCGTTGTAAGTCATGTGTACTTGCATATCTAATTTTGAAATGGATCAGGAGTCTGTGACCATCAAATTCTGTAAAGATTGTCTTGAAATAACTAGCTGAAAAATACTTCTATATATTCCTAGAATTTATGGAAATATGCTCCAAGTTGGAGAAGGCTAGACCACTTAAATGCATAGAAAATGTGTAGTTACCATCAAGTGAGGCATATGCAGTGCATGGTGCAGGTAATTTGCATGACCTTAATAACTGGGAGTAGCCAAACCTAAGTAGGATAGTGAATTTGATGTATCTTCTAGATTAATCCTCAGAGCTGAGGTTTGCTGTTGCATGGAAATAATTTATTACAATGCCTTTTCATATGTACTGTTGTTTTGTAACTTTGCATCAGATCTTCATATGCAGCACTTTGACAATGTATTTATTAAAGATGCAGTTTGATCATAGCTTTGAATTGAAACTTCCGTGTGTTCAATGCAAATACTTGAAATATTGGGTCAAATGAATTCACAGTCGCTAAAGCATTCTGTAGTTCCACTTTCAGTATCAGGATGATGCTGATCAGTAGAAATCTGTTTGTGAAAGGTCCTGTGCAGATAGGACCTTTGTGGTGTTTGTGGTGAACAAAAAGAGGAAAAAAAAGATTGTACAGTTCTCTATAAGGATGGTTTTTCAACCTGTTTTTGCCAAACTGATAAGCTTTCATTTCCCATTTAAAATTGTGAGCATTAAGTTAAAACTCTTAATTTGGTTGCATAACTATGATATTATTCCAAAGTAGCATGCTAATGTTAGTTTAAATAAACTGCAAAAAAAATCTGTAAGACAGATGTATATATTTCCAAGCTGATGGTTAATTAGCCAGGTTAATAAAAAGGAGAGGTAGTATGTTTACAGCCTTTAAGCAGTGTGAAAATATAGCAAGTGGGATTAAAGAGCCACTTTATGGGACAGAGCTAATTATGAAAATGGAGTTTATAATGGGAAAGATAATTTTATAGTCCATGTGTGAATTATCTCCCTAAAATATAAATGCGGAGAATTTTTTAAATTGCATCTTTGATTTTTGTGTAATTTTATGAATGTTTACTCAATAGATTTTTTTGGTGTGTGTTTAAAATTTTCTAACTGAACAATGCACATCCATTACTACTCTTGTTCTGGGTGGTGTTTGTCTCCACAAATACAGAACATCTTCTCAACAATGAGGTTGAAATAAAAAGTTAATGTATTGTCATAGAAGCATGTTCTTTTTGAGGATACTAAAGAGGCTAATTCAAAAGAAGTTAACAAGCTTTTGAAGCTTTTGTCTGTTTTTTCATATACTAATTTCTAATGTGTTCTAATATGAAAAAAAGTCTTGTTTTATTTAATGTATTTTCCAGTATGTTAATTTGTTGTAGCAATTGTTCTTTAACTGTTTCACTTGTATGAGCACCTCTGACTCCTTCCTTGGAATACCTTTGGGTATTCCTAATTAACTGTATATACTTGTGACTGTGGTTCACATCAGATAGCAAGAATATGTATCAGCAAGATAGTGACTTGGGTTTATGTTACACAGTTTGTACATCCAGGAACACAACATAATTATCTTTGCTTATGGTGTTACACTGCACGGGATTGTTCGTAATCTTTGGTCAGTAGAGAGTTTTTGCTTGCAGATGGAGTTACCTTATAGCTCTTTCTCTAAAATAACTTGGAAATGCAAGATGTGTAAGAATATATAGTTAAGTGAAAGCAGTTTGTAGGATTGAGTTTGTTACAATGCTTCTTTTAAAATAGCTTGAATAAATCAAAATGTTACGTGTATGTGTACCTCCAAAAAGAATATTGAAATGAGAGAGAGTTTTACTAGAGAATTGCCACTACCTCTAAACTTGACTTAGCTGTCTCATTTTTATTTTGGATGACCTGTTCAGGGTTTTTTTGTTGTTGTTGTGAGGGAGTTTTTTGTTTGAGATTTGGAGGTTTTAAAATTGTTTGTTTGTTTTTGTTTAGGATCTTCTAAGGGGTTTTTTATATGTTTTAATGGTAGTTTAAGGAAGTTTAAATGGTACATTATTTGGTTCATTAATTATACCATTATGCTAGCTAAAATTCTAGCAGACCTTCAAAGCAACCTGATCTGTTTTTGTAGTAGAAATAAAAATATTGGCTAGGAATTACACTCAAATAACCCTAGTAATATGAATGTACGTGTTATCTCCTATTGGGGTCACTTCTGGATTAGGCAAGCTCTAAACATTTATAATATACATTCCATTGTTTTGGAAGTTGCTCTTTCTCCCTGCTGATTTACCAAGAGACTCAGAACTCAAAACAGTTTCTGCTTGTTTATCATAGAGCTTTAAATTCTGCTTGTGTTAGCTTTTTAAAAGTATTCAGGAACTTGATGGGCTTTAGAAGTTCCTTAGTATTGTTTGGAAGATGGGGATTTCAGTCCAGATTAGCATTCAGTTGTTAAATGTATTTTAATTCTGGTAACTTTTGGAGGGTTTTATGGAACATGATAAAAGGAGAAAATAATGTTACGAAACAACAACTCTAAACTGTTTCAGTCTAGCAGAACTGTGAAATCAATTTTCAGAAGTATTTTATTTATAGAATTTTTAAAAAACAAAGGCAGATTATTACACTTTTTTCTTTTGTACCTCCTTAGATATAATTGATAATTTGCATTCCTGCTCACAGATGTTTCCTCAGTGACAGGATGTTTGAGCTGTGGGAAATAAACTCGATGAAAGTTGACTTAAAATAGCTTAAACAGGTAGCTCTTTATGATCAGTGATAACATAGGTGTGATGCCAGAATAAGCAAAATAATAATATTTCTCGATGGAGAAAAATGAGTCTGTAATGTCTTGAAGGAGTCATCTGAGAGCTTAAAGTTTTTCACTCAAGACTGACAACTTTTTGAATACTGCACACAGAAAAAGACCCGTAACACTTTTACATAGGCACACTGACTTGCAGTGCAGTAAAACTAAGCTGCTGATCCTTTGAACCAGTAATGCATTTTAAGTCAAGAAAAATGCTTGAAACCTGGGTTGAAGTATGTAGTGATCCTGCACACATTGCTGTGTTACCTCAGCAGTTGGGGAAATTGTCTGACAAAGACCAGTGTTGTGTTTCATTTTCCATTTGCAGGCATGTTTTCTCATTTTGAGTTAAAGTATGTGGGAAAATATGTAATGATGGGTTAAGAATTTGGTACAGGGCAATTAATTTATTTATTCTAATTATCTGTTACATATTAATCCTGTGGTAAACAATAAAGTTCTTGTCAACTTATAATATTCTGCTTTTGTAATACAGCTAAGATACTATTTTAAATCCCAACTGTGGGAAGCAAACTTTGGGAAAAAAAATTGCATAAGCAGACAGGATGTCATTTGCTCTCTTTTTCCTCTGCTTGACACTGAACTGGCTCTGCAAGTCTCCTGTGTATACTCAGGAGTACTTTGAGCCAAATGTTTCAATATTTATATCACATGCAAGCAAACAAAAACAAAACTGGCAAAACAACAGAGATGGGAACCCCAGTGGGGTTAATTTAGCTTCCTCTGCAGTTCAGATTTAATGTATTTATTTATTAAAGCACAGTTTTCTCTTCTTATCTTAACATCTAGAAGACACTTCCAGAACAAAATCATGGTTGTGCAAGTCCATCTATTTTTAAAGGAATCTAATGATGAAACGAGAGTTGCTAGGTTTGATCAGTGCTGTCAAAGTTCTTTTGAAATAGTTGCTAATAGTTGTTACTATTTTGGGGGTTTTTAAGATGCTGTTAGGATGAATACAACAGTCAGGAATGCACTTTATTTTAATGTCAACAGTTTATTTGGTCAGTTTCTTTCTAGCAGTGATGCACAGTGATCAGGCTGCAAGGATGTGTTTTCAGTTACATTTTTCAAAATGTTTAATGAATGGAAAGACTAAGATACAGCTAGAACCTCTGGTATGAGTGGTGCTGGAGAAGCAGTTTGCATTAGAGGTATGCCATAGGAAATTATCATTATCCCCATGTCTTTTCTTCAGCATCTCCTTCCAGAGACAGGATGTTGGATGTTTCTACACTCAGTTCTCAGTAACACAATAGCATTTATTTTCATAACCTTCTAAAAGCAGCTTTCGTATTTTTCAGTTTTGAAACCTCTATCAAAGGGGCAGGGTGAGGGAAGAAGTCTGAGGAGACCCAGAAGGTGAGGGCAAACCTGCAGCTTCTCCACAAGAAGTTTTCTGGATGATCTGCAGTTTGATGCTGCTGTCAGCACTAACGTCTGCAGTGTGTATTGTCCTAGGCAGGGCCGGGTGGGGTTTTTTCATGGAGAGCTGTGCAGAAAGAACGAAAAAATTGCACCTGTTTCAGTGAGCAGAAACAGTCAAAAGAGCAACAAACCTGGAGGGAAGGACAAGAAGCCGAGGGAATCACCACTGTCTTCTGCACGAGCAGCTGCCTTTCCCCAGACAGTTGTATTGAGCAAAAGCGGAGCACTAATGATTTGGAAAAGTCTAAGCGCTGGTGCAAACTGCCTAATGGCAAGGGAAGAAGCATAATGTGCACAGTGAGATGCATCTGAGGACAGAAGAAAATTTAGGCTCTCTGGGAAAAGGCTGGAGTTGCTTGGAGATGGTAGGATCTGAGTAGGATGCTGTGCAGAAGCATTGGGTAAGAAACCTTCCTGAAAAGTTGTGGAGTTGGCATTTTCATACATTTAGCTCTGAATTCTTCAAAATGTGTGAGGTTCCTCCTGAGATCTCAAAAAACACACTTTCAAGTCATTTTCCCAGTCTTTGGTGTCTTCTTGACTTTTGAGCTTTATTGGCATGGCTCTGTTGCTATTTCTTGTCAATGGCAAACTTGGCAGTTGTTGTCCACCATGTTCAAAGTCAAAGAGGCTGATTCAAGAATAGGTTGTCACAAAAGCTGCACAAAGTGCTTAGAGCAGTTGCTCAAAAAGTGTTTTGTATTGCATCATTATGTGGATAGAACTATGCATTGACTGCTTCTTTTAGTACCTTTATGTGCATAAGGGAATGGATGCTAAAATTTTGTTTTTAAATGGTGCAAATAGTGATTTGAACAATTACAAATTACTCTACTGGTCTCTCCCACTTGTCTATCTGAAGGAATATTCAGTAATAGAAAAAACAATTTATGGTTGCATGTGATAACATAATTCTCTTGTACATCTCGAAGTTTTTATTTAAAAAGAGGTGACTGGTGTAGATGCTTGAAAGCATTAAAATGTGCTAAATACTCAGATGTCTACCTAACAGTATGTATTGCTCCTGTAGTTTGACAATCATCTTAGGGAAGGAAAAACTTCCAAAAATAGTAGATAGTGATTAAGAAAACCTGACCTAAACAGAATGGACAGATGCTTACTGTGGCCATGTTTGGTAGTTTATGTCTGAAAGAACATGAAAGGAGATGATAAATATTACAGTGGAGTTACTCTTCTTCAGGTATTACTCTGTAATAAATGATGTTCTGGTGATTTTCTCTTGCTACTTGTAGCAGCATAAACATATTAATTAATGAGGAGTCTTGGTTTGGTTTTGAAAGGAAAAATCCACATGTAAATATTGTTAAAAACAATAAGCTGCCTTTTAGACTGCTTGGTCATTTCTTCTGTACCTCATCCTGCAGTCTCTGTAGTGCATAGTGCAGAGTAAGGTTGGAAAATAGACATGGCTTTCTTGGGCATGCAGTGAAGAGAGGTACCTGTGTTGCTAAGCTTTTGCTTGGGCTGAAGAGAGTGCTATAAAGTATTATTTAGCCAGCAACATGTTGACCTCCTGCAAAACCTGGAAAGTCGACTGAGACTGCTAAAACTTGAGCTCATATAAGTACACAGATATTAATTCCCAAAAGAAAATTTTAACATCTTATTCAGCTGCCTAAAGTACATTTTATTTTGGGGTAGGTAAAAATGTTACATAGACATTTTTGCTGCTTTCATATATAAACTGAAAATTTCTAACTGAAAAATTGCTGCCTACCTTGCAGACAGCCTAAAATTAATTTCATGCTTCTGTTCTTACTGAAACTCTATTTATGGTAATTACTCCCTCTAATGTTGTTTCATGATTTTTGTTGAAGTTCTGTGTTCTGTTCTTCCTTTCATGGTGGAGTTGGACTTCAAACCTTGTTACTTCCCTTCCTCCCTAGTTGTCTATATGACTGTTGCCTTCGCTGTTGTGGCTGTTTTTCTATACAGTGCTTATATGTCTTAGCCCTCAGACCTTATCCGAATTTATTCGAAGAGACAAAACTCTCTCCTTTAGATTAAACAGCGTTTTCCTAAGCTGTTGGAATAAATGCTTCATGCCTTTCTGTTCCTTCTGAGTGTCCAGAAAGACCAAAGTTCTTTGCCTTCATTAAATCCATAGAGACACATTTTATATACTGTTTTCTTACCATTTGATTCTTCTGCTTACACTTGCTCTACTCTGCATAGGAGTGTTAGAGTGAGGGACCTGGTAGGTACCAGGGCTCTGCACCAGCCATGCTGGCTATTGCCGTGTCTTGCCTAAAATCCCTGTAGTATTGCCAGAGATGTGGCTGAGTGTCTAGTGAGAAATAAAGGAGAATGAGCTTTTGGACTGGTAGCTTGTGCTGTTCATGATGAATAGTGAAAAGAAACAAGGCCTTACAGTGTGGCATCACCTAGTGCTTTAGAGTGCATTAATAACTTTTTTTGGCAAATATACTGTTATACAGACTTTCCACCTGATCTATTAAGTGTGACATAATTCAGACTACTGGTACCTGCTTCTTAAAAGCTCGGCTTTGTGTATGCGTGACTTTTTCAGATGATTTTTGTTCCAGAACTTTATTGGGTGATTTTTTATTTTTTTTTTTTTTGCTTCAGAACTGTACTGCCTTTTTCCTTTGGAAGCTAAACATTAAGATTTGAATGATGCTTTCATGACATTTGTTACTGAAGTAAACATGGGCAGGATGTCAGGCAAGACTCTTATGTGATATTTAGAAAACAGAGAACAAAAGGAACAAAAATGTTTGGAGTCTATTTTGTGAACAATGGAGGGGCCAGTCTCTTAAAATCACTCATTCTGCAGGTTACCTGTAAATAGTAGTAGTTTTCAGAAATGAAAAACTGCAAATTTGTTAGTTCGCTGTTTCTTTCCTTTCTAAATAGAACAATAACATTTTAATTTCCTTATTTGAGGTTTTGTTTTGAAAAAGTAACTAGCCAGAGAGGAAGTTGAATGATACTAAAAATATTTGATTATTTTAAGTTGTGGAAGCGTTTATATGCTTCTTACGTAACACAGCCAGCACTGTCAGCCTGGAACTCTTCTGCCTTTATTATGTGTAAGGTCGATTTCAGCTGCTAGGAATCTGCTGAACTGACGGATGGGAATTTTTTAGTTGAACTTTTTTATCAAAACAGCAGTAAAACTTGAGCCTCAGTCATGACAAACACAGTTTAAATCTTGTTTTGTACTTCTGGAATGATGGACTTCATTTGAGTTTTGTCTTCACTGTTTGCTTTAACTGCCTATGCATTAATTCAAGAAAAAAAATATTGCAAGATATGTATCTATAGCTTTAGGTCACATGATTCAATGTTCTTATTTATATGCGCTACAGTACTTATTAAAATACAAAATAATTCGGCATAAGAGCTAACTTATGCCTTATTAACAGCTGCATGGTTATTTTACAGTTAAGTATGATTGCTTCATCCTGTTTAAGAAGATTATCTTCTTCTTGTTTTTAAAACTCTATCACCTCTCCTGGCTAAAGATAGAAGGAGGATAATTTAAATTTCTGATTATGTAAGGCTATGTGAGAGCTTCGTAGAAATCTTGTTGATTTTAATAAAAGGACAATAGAATCAAGTGCATTTACCAACTTTAATGTTATTCCTTAACCAAATTGATAATTTACAAATGGGTCTTATTTTGGTAGGAAAAAGTGACTAATGGATGTGACAAGAGCTTAATGGATTTTTTTAATGGATCGTGCTCTGCTTTCAGAAGTAGATCAGCCTTGAGCCTGTCAGTCTTTGCAAAGATCCAAGTATCTCTGTCCCATGCACACACAAAATACAGATTTAAAATCTGAATGATTATCCTTAGCAGTTGAAAAATTAACTTTTAAAAGGCTTTTCCCATTCTAAATTTATCAACTTCTGGGGGTTGAAATGAGTGCAGTGAGTGAACATGCTGTCCATGTGTTGCTGTACTGAGGACTTGTGCCTGAGAGATGGTAATCATTGTATCACCCAGCAGTGCAGTGAGAATTACATTTACTGAGCATTTCTGCATGGTGCTGCTTATAGTGAGTTCATACCTATTTCAGTCTGAAAAAAAGTTTGTGCTATAGTTAAACAGGATGTTTAAAGATAGTTAATAGGTAAGAAGTTTGGAAAAGGAAAATATGTAAACCAAGGTTATTTATGGAATCATCTACGTCAGCCATCTGTTTGTGTTACTGTTTATTTATTGTTACCTCTGAATTTAAGGAAGTTATCCATAGGAAGGTTCAGCTAAGGTTTTGTGGGAAGTTTCCATGAAGGAATAGGGAGGGGGACAAATCTATGGGTTACCCTACATGAAAACAGGGTCCTTCCACAAGAAAAAAGGGCCTAGTTTGAGTTCACAAATATGGATTAGACTGTTGAGATGTATGCATTTTAATTTCTGTACAACTCTGCAGTGCTATGTAGCCTTTGAAGTATAGCTGAATAACTAAATTAAATACCCTTGCGTGTATTCTCCTTTCTCCTAGACTTTGGTAGCTAGTAGAATATAATAGGTTGTGTTGGTTTTAGGGGATCCTGAAAGGCAACAATTCCTTTTTTTATTTTTGTAAGACTTGCTTAAGTCAGGTCTTAGGAAACCCATACATAAGTTCATGGCTGAAAAGAGAGGATAAATGGTTACTAGAAAGCCCAGGTCCAGACCAAGATCTTTATATGGCCTGCAGATGCACTACAGTGTAGACAGTAGTTGAATTCAGCAAGAGAAAATAATTAATGAAAAGTTCTTGTTTATCTAAACAAGAGCAATTCCACATTTGCAGATTGATGGTTTCTTGAAAGGAGATACAACAGAAAATACCAGAGGGTTTTTCAGTCTGTGACTTCAGTACATCTTTATGATCCAGATAGTCCTGTGTAAGCTGTTTGGGATCTGCAACAAGTAATTTATGCATGCATTAGGTTAATTTCCTGCATTGCTAATAGTCATGTGTTATGAAATGGTAATAATACAACCTAAAATTGTTCAGGGATATAATTAATGAACAAATGGAAAATTCTTGCAAGAAAAAAATTAAAGTGTCTACAACTTTTTATAGCTGTATATGAAAATGAAGACTTGATTTCTAATCCGTATGGAAAGGGAATGCTGCTAGTCTGTTTAAACAGTGCCTAATGATTACATGGGCCAACCCCTGGAACTGAGCAATAAAAATATCACCCAGGATTGAACAGTTCCAGATATTAAGTCATGTAGTGTGTGTCTCCTTTTACAATGTTATTTCTATGACTGATTTATTCCATAAAACTGTTCTCAGTCCTGAGCCAAGTATGGATAAGGACTGGCAGAGAATGCCATGAACCTGAAGATGCAGCAGTCCGTGGTGCTCAGGGTGAGAGACTTACAGTTGTGGCTTAATTCTCTGGGCAATTATCTTTACTTACCACATAGGGATACTGTGACACTTCATGTATCAAATACTTTTATGCTGTTTGAATTATTTCTTCTTTCACTAAACCACGACGAATGGAAGAGAAAGGCTAAAACTGTTCTTGTGTTAATTATTTACTCCCATGAAGGTTGTTACTAGTTACTTTCTTGTTTTCAAAGTAGATCTGGCAATCCTTTTAGAGTTGTGTAATGCCATTTTCAATGCAGACTTGAATGAATTATTCAAAGTTATCCCCCACTTCCGAAAGGAAAGGATAGCTCAATTTCTCATAGGCGCTTTAAGGAGGCTCCTTGATGACTTTATGCAAATTCCAAGTCTTTCATAAAAAATTTCTGTCTACAAAATAAGTTGTTCATGGAAGCAGCAGATTAATATTTTCATTCACATATGCCTTGTTTCCTGTTTTTGATTGCTGTCAGAATATTCCCTTCATCTATGACAACGTAGTCAGGTTACTAGAATTAAAAATAAAGCATCTTCACAAATTGTAGCTGCTTGGAATACCACTTGAATTCTTGTAGGAAGTTCCTTTTCACTTTTGGTTTTTTCTATTCTGGTTGTATATCAAAAAACATTTGTGTGTGTCTCATGAGTTGTTCTCATTCCAAAGTAGGGAGCTTGTTAAATTTCCATTGTATTGCTTCTCAGGTCTCCTAGGCAGCTAGCTTGATCTGCTTTCCAGTTAATCCTAGGATGGGAGTATAAAATATCTCATAATTTAAGAACTGACAAAAGAAAGGATGTTGTGTTAATCTCATGCCTTTTAGAGCATCACAGGTGCATATCCACATTAGAGGTTCTTATCCACTTACATTTTCCTCCTCCTTGAAAAGTTCCTTTATTCCATATTTTACTAACTGAAGTTCAGAAGACTGTTAAGAAGTGTTGAATCCCTTGGCTTGTTAAAATTACTTCAGGGTACAACTAAATATTTATTATACAGTAGCCTATTAACAGCATAAAGCTATATGATAAATTAATTAGTTTCTTGTGTTAACCCCCTTAAATCCCATATAAGCAATCCTTCATTTATTTATTTTTTAAAATGTATATTAATGTTATATGAACTAGTAGAATTTTAATTTAGGCTGTTTTCTAAGCTTCGCTCAGGTAACTGCATTTTACAAGGGCTATGTGATATCTGCTGGAGATTGACATCATCTTGAATGGTTTGATCAATTTGTCTTCCTTTGTTGCTTTGTCTTTGTATGGAGCCCTTGAAGCGAAGGTGGGCTACCTATTTCACAGAGTTCACAGATCCTCATAGGAAGTGTTTTATCTTCTGTGTGAGTGCCCTCTGCAGATTTGATGTCCTTTCTTTGAAGTTCTCCTTTTCAAATATATTGAAAAACTTGGTTTCTTTTAGAAGGTGATAAGCAGAAGGAAAAATGGACAACAAAAAAACCCCACCATTCCATTACTCAGGAGCTACCTATTTCAAAATAAATCTGTTTGGCCGTACAAAATTCTAGAGATTTGACTGAAAATGCTCTTCTTGTGAAGACCTGACTTTTCACAAATTGATGTAGCACAGGGTCAGCTGTTTTTCTTCTCCAAACAGCAAATAAAATTCTGCAGAATCAGGCTTTCATGATAACAGGATTTCTAAGTCCAGTGTCTTACTGAAAAATTGATATAAAACATAAGTGAAATGCTAAACTTATTTTGGAGTAATTTATGAGGAGAGCCTTTGAATTCTTGGCCTGATTGTTCATTCTGCTCTTATCCCAGTGGTTCATTTCTGCTGCCGTAATTTTCAGTCTGTTTTCACTGCTCATGTCAGAGAAAAGACAATTTATTTCACTGTTAATTAGGTGATTTATGTCTTTTTGAAACATAAGCAGTCTGATTTCTAAGAGTTTATTATGTTATTATTCTTATAGCTTGCCTTTTTTTTTTTTTTTCAGTCTTCACTTTGAAGTAAAGAGAGCACAGACTTTATACATTTGGTAATTCTTTAGTTGGTACCAATGTGCTGATCTGTTGAGGCACTTTCAGCTCATCAAATGAAAGAACATTCCTTTGCTATTACAGTAAAACTACAAATATTGCCAAATGACATTTGCACTCCTGAAAGTATTACACATAAGTTTTGAAAATGGATATTTTGCATAGAAACTTGATGCACAGAAAAAATACTGTTCAGGTAGTAACACTTTATTTGTATTGAACATTTCTAAACACGCCAGAAAACCCCTCAAGTCTTCTTAACACTGACATGAATTCCATTCAGATTTTGTCTCTTAAAAGATTGAGATGGTAGTATATTCTCTTAAAAAAAAAACCAACCCAAACTCCAAAAGCAATTGATGGAAATTATGCTTTCATGTATGTAAGCTGCAAAAATGGTGACCCTCAGTACCTTCTTTCAAGCATAAATGGTGCCATTTACAAAAAGAAAAATCACCTATTTTGCATTTGACCATCTTCAGTTTCTTGTCCTTCATTGCCTCCCTAAATTTAGGACCCTTCTATTCCCTTTGATGTCTCGCTTGTATGCTTCTATCAAATTACCCTTTAATTTTCTTCTTGGTAAATAAAGGCTTCTTTACTCTGTCACTTTGATTCTTCAGTCAAACCTCCCCCAGTATGTTGCGTTTTTTTCTGTGAGCGTTTCCCATTTTTACAGCACTGCTCTTGCAGTGGGGGATCCTACATTTCCTTTGCTTTGCCAGTACTAGTCTCATCAGTAGCAGAGCCAAAGTAATTTTGTTTTCTGTCTTCTCCAGATTCCTTTGTTTACCACGTTGAGTACAACACTTTCATGCTGTCCAAGGAATAATGTACAAATTGTTATTAGCCAGTGTCCAGATCTCTTATTTTGAGTTACTGCTTCTGAGGACACTGATTCCCCCGTTCTGTCACCTGACCTTTGTAACCGTTTGTAGGAACAGCCTTGCACTTGGTTTTCTGCAAGTTTGTCTTGCTTGTATGCAGTCAGTGAAGAGATGTGGTACCTCTGCATCAGCACCTTGGTTTCTTCAGAATTTATTGCTGCTTAGGCATCACAGGGTTTTTTTCTAAAATTATTTTATTTTCCTTCCAAATCATCGAGATCTGAATACTCTGATCAATGAGTACTGTGTCTTGAGATGGTTCATGTGCCACTGCAGAAAAGGTACATCTATACTGAGATGGTATCCTTGTATCATATGTCTCATTTTTATGCCTTTTTAATTTATATGATGCTGTTTAATCAAAACTTTCTGTAAATTGAAGTCACATGTTTTCAGATGCTCCAAGTATTCTACATCAAAATTGTTTATCAGCCAAGTTTTATAGTGTTCTCAAGAAACAATTAGGCTGATGCAAATTGATTGTCATTAATTGTTGGTTGTTAGTGATGACAAGAACTTTTGACTGAGGCATAAACCAGGTGGTGATGGTGTAAACCTTCTGTGTTGTGCTCTTTGTATATCAAATTCTTTTTGAGGTACTTCTGTTTGTATGCACATTCTTTCTGATCTTTCCTAGTTAGCACAGTGTGTCATGAAAACAATCACGCTACTCAGGAATGAAGACATTCAGGAAACTTAGTTGTACTTATAAATACATGAGAAAAAGAGGTTTCTGTTGCAGAAACAAGACCTGCCTAATAATAGAGAACACCATCATGGAAACAGTCTTCTTATTGTTCCTTTTGGCATTCACAAGCTTGCAGGCAAGGGGGCTCTGAGACTGGGTGGGATTCTTTGTTATCTCTAGGTTCTTGTTATTGCGATGGCCATGCCAAGTTTACTGTTCTAAAGTAACTGTGTTCTCCAATGGATGTAGGACTCTTAAAAACTCCTGATGTCGTTACTGAATATGGTGTACTCTTGACAAGTCCTTGATTTCACTTCAAATAGTTCAGCCTCCTATCATATGCCATTGTATAAGCTATAGCATTTTTAGTTTTGTAATTTTGTGCTTTTATTTTACTTGGAAACATGCTAGAAAGAGGACTACATTGGTATTGAAGTGGATTATTAAGAAGTCCATAGAAATATAACAAAAGCTGAAATGGCTGGAAATTGTAAGCTTAAATTTATCCATCACTGGCATCCTTTTATTTTCTTAAGGGCAATTTGAACAATTTTACTGGGATGTGTGGCAGGGAGAGCTTACCCTGCAGCCCCTGAAAGGAATCCAAAAGACCAAACCATTCTAGTTTTTATCACTGTCTAACTGCCAGAATGGTGCATTGATGCTGTGAATGTACTTTTGATACTCTATTTCTATTTCAGTTACATGCTATTTTTTTTCCAGTTTAGTTCAGTGTCAATACAGTAGAAGAATATGTTCTTTATGGATATGAAGCCATGTCCTTTGGGCATGAATTAAATAAGTGAGTTGGTAATACACAGGTTTAGTGGGAGATTGGCTTTGAATTGTGTTAAAAAGAAGAGAAAAAAAAGGATTTTTTTTTTCTCTCTCTCTCTACATAGCTTAAACCCTTTTCCTTTATTGCACAACAGGGTGGCAGGTGTATGTGTCAACATAACCAAACTCTGTATGCCTGTTACATTTCAGCATTGTTCAGAAGCTCTTATATAGTATTTTAGAACTAATGTGCAACTTCTCAAGAAAGTTACTCTTTATTTGTTGTATGGTAGTTATGTTTTCTCTTTCACTCCATTTTTTCGCTAGGATTTCTCATTTAAAAGAGAACAAATAAGGTATTGTCAATAATCCAATTTATTCTGTGCACACAAAGCAAGACTGTCTGGAGGTAACTATTCAGCATCCCAGTAGGCTCAGGAACCTTGGACTTGTCTCTTTTATGACAGTGAGATCAATGCTGCTGCTGAAGCTGTTGAGTGTGCTCAGGCTGTAATAATGTCTGCAGCATTATTTACCAGCAGAGTTCCAGAAGCACATTGCATGAGGTATTTGGTAAGGCTGGACGTTTGGTGGGTTGCTGGATTTAAGGAAAGGGAAAAGGGAGAAGCACTTACTAAGTGAAATGTCTAGACTCCTGTCTGCAGGAATCAGTTGTCTCTCACCTATTTGTATATTCATAACACATATCTCTAGCATCATCATTTTTCTCAGCTGTCACTTCACAGCAACAAAGCAGCAGCAGCAGTGCCTGAGACGTGGCATTTATAACTACTGGAGCAGCAAAACAAAACAGGCAGTCATTCCCAATTGTACCAGGCTTCTTTTGTCTTTATGAAGGTAGAGGGGGATATTCAGCATCCTAAATGTTTTCCCAAGATTAAAGTATGTAGGTGTTTCTGTTCTCCTTCAGCTGTGATTTTAAACACACCTCCCTTGCTTTGTTGTTTCCAGACCTCTGGCACTGCATTATCTTTTGAATACAAAGGCTGTCCCCACTGTTTGGTTATGCAACTGCTTTCATGACCTGTGTGGCTGCTAGTCAGACTTGATTGACAATATTTCCTCTTAGACATGCTAGACAGGGATGCACAGGAGGCACTCTTAAAATTTAAAGTACTTTCTGAAGCCACCCTAAAGCACTTTGAAAAGAAAAAAAAAGTCCCCATAGCATTAGTACTGTTCATGGGAAGGGAAGTAAAACTGAAACAGTGTTTTGAAATATGAACTTCTAAAATAGTTGCAGGTGATGACACCTCTATGCCCAAATAAATTCTAAAAGAACTCATTAAATTACATCCCTTACTTGCATTTCTGTAGTGGCTTGTTCTGCCATCTTCAATGTTGTTAGACTTGTGTCATGAAGTATCTGTAACTCTTAGTATATAACACTTCATCTCATAATTAATAAAGACTATTTTCTGTTAATAGCATGTCAAGGATTTATTTTCAGAAAGTCCTAGTATGTATATTTACCTCTCCAGCACAACATAATGAAGTAAAAGGGGACTGTAGATGCTAATTATTGTGGGGAGTGTTTTGGTTTTCTGGTAAGTACATGATAATGATTCTAATGTAATTCTGCAGTGGAATAAAAGCTCCTTTTCCTGCGTCTTCTCTGAACAAAGCCCAGCCTCTCTTTTCACCCAATGCTGTTGCAGCAGATTGTGTCATTAGCTTTTGAACTGGTTTAAAATAATATCTTTTATAAGGAGAGTGTAATACTTCAATGGCCCAAATAATTCTTTTGTATGGTTTTACTTTCATGAAAATCTCTGAATGCAAACTTGATTTGATTGAAGATAGAGGTTTTCATTCTGCAACCAAAAAATATCAGGGGACTGCTACATACATTTAGATGTTACTAGTTTCAAAGATCAAATGTGACACAAAGCCTTCAGATGTAGTTTGGGACTACATCTCAAACACAATGCAGTGGAAGGATGAGTATATGTGTGTTAACATAAGGTATTTTTATAGTTAGGAAAGATATATCAGACTATTTCTTGTGGGTTTTTTTTTTAACCTTCTTTCCTATCTTTAAAACACAGAACTTCTTAGTTAATTAACTGAAAAGTGGATGTGTCCTGCAGGGCAGTATTTTACCTGAGAGGGCTGATGAGCAGTCAGTGGTGTTTGGACTATGAATTAAGTATTTCCCATCCACTGCACACTTACCCAGAACATCTGATCTCCTGAGTGCTCGCCATGAGTGCCTGGTCCCTGACTTCAGATTGATTAGTGCTTCCCTTCTTTAAAGATTTTAAAAAGCTCAGAACATAAAATGTGTCGTTAAATAAAAAAAAAAAACCAAAACAACTCATTTCCCACATTGATGGGATATTATTTCTTGTTTGGCTTTGCTAACCTGTGATTTTTTGATATAGAACAAATAAATGATGATAATACGTATCACGTCTGGTAGGGATTTTACTTTCAGTTTCTGCTGAAGTGAAATAGTGACAGCTTAAATAGCCTGAGACAAGCAATGATTTATTTGTGAGCTTCCAGACCAGGGAAAACAGTAACTTCTTGAGAGGAAAAGGAGGCAAAGTTGGTGAGGCATATTGCCTAACACAAGGAAGGAAAAAGTGCATTAATTATTCTGTAACAAAAGCAAAAGCAATGAGATAGGAGATTAATTACAAAAAATAGCATGCAAAATAATTAGGCGTTTGGTATTCTCATCTATCCATGTTGATTTGCCATAGAGGGCAACATTTGGAGTCCAGAATTCCCATCTTTCTTGCTGATTATCCATTTCCTGGAAGGTGTCACTGGTATCAGTTCACTCACTGCCCCAGTTCCTTGAGCTGACGGGCGCAGTTAATGGTTGCAAAGCAGCTGAACCAGTACCTGTGGGTGGGAGGTACCCCGTTGGTACACTGCCAGCTTGTGCTCTAATAACTCCTCACTATCTCCTGCAAGGGTTTAAAGATGAATCTCTGGTCTTTGCTTAATTCAGATGAATTAATTTTATCCTAAATTATCAAAAGCTACTTTGTTTTCCGTAGGATGTTACCTTGGATGGAGTTGCTTGAGCACAGAGGGGTTTTTATTTGGTTTTATTTTCTCCAGTGTACACAAGGTCAAAAGGATTGAAGTAGCTTCCAGCTATGTTATGTAGTTCTAACTTGTGTAATATTCTTTAGAAGACTTTGCTTTTGGGGCTTTTTTTTTTTTTTGGTGATAAATTCAATCATAAACACCTGCAATTTTTAAAACAAGTAGGAAGAAAAATGCCTTTGTTCTCAGGTCGTCTAGAGAAGGATGAAAAGTCTTTCTGAATTCCCTACAGATAGGCAGAATTTAAATAGGGAAAGTCCTTTAACCAAAAAGCGTTGACTTCACTGGAGGAATAACTCAACATTAAAATAAGCAATAGACATAATTATTCATTCTGTAATACACAGTCAAATAACCTGTGTAACATATGCTCTTCCACCCACTATTTCTTTTTTTTTCTTTTTTCAAGGAAGGAAGAAAAATGTTTAGACTTTATTAGTGTTGTGGTAAAATCATGTTACAGTGACTTTTAAAGCTGGGTTAAGAAGTTTCTTCACTGTCCTAATTTTTTTTTTTAATTAATTATTGTCACTACTGAGCGAACTTGTTTATCATTAAAAGGGGTGTACCACATAACAAAATCTTATTTACCATCAAACACTGAGAAAGTTTCAACAATTTGGATATAATTAAGTCTTATAGCTGAATCCAAATGTCACGTTAATGCTTCAAAAATTTTGTGAGTGACAGCTTAAAAGAGTTTATCAAAGAAATAAGATGCTGGAGCCTAGTTCTGTATACTGGACATGTCTGATTTTTTTTTCAAAGCTTTTGCTATACTGCTGCAGTAGGAGAGAGTTGGTTTCTGTCAAATTTTACAGTAACTTCAATCTGGGAAAACTAAAAATTTTTCTTAATAGTGATAATATGATTGGTGCATTATTACTAAAACCTGATAAATTTTGTTACAGACACATTCTTCCTCCACTCATCAACATCATTATCTTAGAAGTTTAATAAGTAAAGAACCTTTTAGAGCGAACAGTTTAGTACTGAAATCTTGTGAGCATCATTGAACTTAAATTAAATTATTTTCTGTTGCTTTTCCAAAACTTCATGAAACCAGGCTATTAAAATACTTCATAAACAGCACAGTGAATAAGACAGAATGTTGCACGTTACTGTAATTCTGGTAAATCAGGAGTGTTAGATCTCCACCATTTCAGTCTGCATTTGTGTTTACCCAGATAATTTATGGATTTTTAGCCTTCAGTAGTGTTTGTTCGAAATTAGGTGAGTGTGGTGGATAAAAACAAAATTATTTTTCAAGGTTTATAGGTAGAAACTTGGTATGTAACCACTTGGGAATTTAGACTTGAAAAAAGCTTTTGTTTACAAAATGGGAACATTCTGTCTTGATTCTACAGGAATGCTGATGTTAGTCATTTGTTTTGCATCATCTTTCTTTTTCTGTCAAAATAATCACATTCATCTTTTCAGAATTAGATGTCATACTGAGTGAAGAGGAGAGCCTGAAATTACTGATTGTTGTTTATTGTAGAGATTAGGAGAGACAGAAAGGTGTTTACTCATTAGAAGAGTGTGATGGTTCACTGAGCTCCTTCTGTCTCATAGGAATTCTGTCACACTTGGATAAAGCCATGGTTTGATTCATGTATAGTCACAGTAAACAGCATTACAGCTCTAGATTTTATCATCACCTGGTGGTGTGTGCATGTTCCTCTGAGAGACAAACTGAATATGCAGCCACAGTAAAGAGCAGGATTTTAAAGTGGCTTTGTACTTTTTCAGAAGCGATGGTACTATCCTTGAAGCTTGCACTGGAGTCTTGGTAGAGTTGTTTGTATGTCCCTGTGACATGAGTAAGGTTACATCTGGTTTTCATATGGTAGGGCATGTGCATCTTAAATAATGTATCTATTGGGGACAGTGCACATGTGAGAAAATGAGAGGTTTACTTCACTAAGCTTTACTTTTTACTTCACTAAGCTTTACTTTGCTTTTTTTTTCCTATGCCTGTAATTAAAAATAAAATATTTTCATTAGCTCTTTTTTTCCCCATCATACCAAAAATGCGTACTGAAGTCTTTAGGTAACTTAAGTAGAATTTATTTTTTCATTTGTTAAAAACTGTAAAGCTTTTTTTTCCTCTTATAATTTTGTGCAGAATTGCAGATTTTTTTCCTTGAACTCTTCTGACCAATGAAATCTTTAGATTTTTTTCCTCCTATTTGCAAATTTTCTTCACCATGAGTCTTACATTGTAAATGATAAATAACTTGGTCATATCATACTAGCTTAAGAGCTCTTGTTGTGGAAGCCACATGTAATATTTCCAAATCTTGTGGAAATGCATATGTGGGCCTGAGCCCAGACTATTTCTCCTTTGTCTGTAAAATGTTTCTTTTCCTCTTTCATCATAGTATCTCCTGCTAGAGCACCTGCCTGGAACTCCTCAAAAGGAATTTCTTCTCTGCATTGCACTTGAATATTGGACACATTTTCACCTGTTATTTTCATTCTGTTCTATATTTCTTTCCATATGTTTAGCTACTTCGTTTGAGATCAAACAAAATATCTAAATATAATATTTTGTTGGAGGAAGGGTCTTACTGTTGCTTTCTAATCCAGCATTCATGACCTCAGTCATCGTTATCAGAAACTGAGCTGTGATGGGAGAGAAATTTGGCCCAAACACACAGTCAAGATACTTGCATAAGAAAATAGTTAAATGAGAAAATAAAATGCACCTATTTAAAGCTGTTTTACTCTTTGTATAATAACCTTTCTGTTTTTAATTTTGCCATGAAAATGAATTTATTTCCAAATCCCATTCTGTAAACAATAAGATGGCAATGTGGGTAGGAGTTTCATTTTCCAGCTGAATCTGTGTTCAGAGTTTTATTTGTGTAAAGTCTCCTAGAACACAATGAATACTTTTTTTAATGGATCTGTGGTGTTAGATAAGACAAAGAGAATGAAAGGAATCATTTAATATTTCTGAAGTTATTGGTAAAACCTCATGAGAAATCTTGGCCTCATTTACAAGAGTGCAGTAGTATTGGCTTATTGACCTGAAGCACTTGAAATAAATGTCTCAAGCATCTCATGCAGAGGCTGGATTCTCCAGCTGAACTATCTGGACATGAGGTAATAATGTTGTAGCTAATAATATACTAATGTTAAGGAAGAAAAACGTCATTTGCAGCCTCAAGAACTAGAATAGTCCTAGAATTTTTAGGACATGAGACTCATGTGCTGGGGTAGCTGCGCATTCAAGTTGTTGAAAAGATAATACAGAATTGTCATGAAATGGGCAACTATAGATTTCAGCATTTTAGTGTACCCTCCTCTTCCGACTCGCTGCACAGCACTGGGGAAGCAGATTAACCTCAATCTTTTCTTCAGCAGGGAGAACAATTCACTCTTTTATAATGGATGGTATGAATAGTTCAGTTTATGATGCAAGTTCTAAGTGATTTTATAACACTGTAATCCCTCTTCCAGTTTAAGAGATGGAGTAGTATGCAACAACCCAGTAGGTAATCAAGAAACTGGCATTTGGGATTGCTGAACACTAATGAAGCTTAAAATGTTTGCATTTGACTTGTTGATGGGAGATACTAAAGTGGAAATACTAATGGCCAAAGAGCTTTACCAGTACATTGACCTAAGTTTTCTAAAAAGGTATGAGACTCCCAATCTAATACGTCACTTAAAAGCACATTTGGCTGCACTAATCTGCACTGGGAATTCATAGAGTAGAGAGAATAGTTGGAAGTGTGTGGGTATGCTACAAGTTTTGATCTGGAATTCCTGGATTACATCTGACAAAAAAATTATCTCTGAACAACTACTTAGGAATTTCAGAATGCTGCTTTTGCCCTAACTGGCTTTTTTTCTTCTCTGTTTTTAATCAGAATTAATTTCTTGTTATGTGGGTCTTGTTCCTGAAAGGTGGGCTTTTCTTTGTGTGTTTGTTTCTCTGTAATTTGAGTGAGTTCTCTTCAGCCATGTAAATGGGGGGCTGCTGGACCAGTAAAACCAAGGTTAAATCTCATGGAAGACACGCTGGTGTGATGAAAGTTCACTTTCAGCAAGAAAAGAAACAGTTGGGAGTGTGGTCAACAGCAGCTGAACAGGAGCCAGTGTGTGCCCAGGTGGCCAAGAAGGCCCAAGGCATCCTGGCCTGTATCAGCAATGGTGTGGCCAGCAGGACCAGGGCAGTGATTGTCCCTCCGTGCTCAGCACTGGTGAGGGCACACCTGGGATCCTGTGTTCAGTTCTGGGACAAAAAAGGACATTGAGGTGCTGGAGCCAGTCCAGAGAAGGGCAGTGAAGCTCGTGAGGGGTCTGGAGCACGAGTTGAGTAAGGAGTGGCTGTGGAGCTGGGGGGTGTTTAGCCTGGAGAAAAGGAGGCCCAGAGAGAGTCTTCTTACTCTACAACTGCCTGAAAGGAGGTTGTAGCAAGGTGGGAGTCAGTGTCTTCTCCCCAGTAACAAGCAGCAGAACAAGAGGAAATGGCCTCAAATTGCTCCCGGGGAGGTTTAGATTAGATATGAGGAAAAATTTCTTCACTGAAAGGGTTGGTAAGCATTGGAACAGGCTCCCCAGGGGAGTGGTTGAATCATCATCCTTGGAGGTATTTAAAAGACCTGTAGATGTGACATGGAGGGGCACAATTTAGTGATGAACTTTACTGTGCTGGGTTAACAGTGGGACTTGATCTTAGAGATCTTCTTTAACCTAAACAATTCCATGTTTATTTCCTCAGCACTAGAGAAACCTGCACAGCTGGATGGTGATGATGAGAGATACAGAAAGCTGAAGTGATCTTTACGTTTTGGGAAAGGAAATGAATTCAGTAATTTTATTGTACATGAAGTGTATTATAATTTCATTCCAGAAGCTTTAAAACAATCATCTTCTTTGATTTTCTTTTGATGTGCATGTACGAATGTTTGGGATGTCCCCGATGATGAGTTAGTGAAGATGTAGTTTTGTGTGTTTGGGTTTTTCCAGCAGAAGTCAGAAATTAGGAAAAATCTTTTATCTCCTGATAATCCAGTCTAAACACAATACAGTAATTTTAGAATAGTTGAGACTGAACACATCAAAGCATGTACAAGACATTTTCTAAAATACTCTCCAGTATTGTAGTCTCAGCATCCTTTTCCTATGCAAAAATAGTTCACAGAATTTTCTCTAATATTCTATATTTCATATACAGGTTAAAGGTTTTCTGAAGTCTCTTTTTCTTATTAGAATGCTGAACTTATTACCATTGACACTGTATGGACGACCTGGAGAGATCAGGGCTGTAAAATGTGAGACCTCTGCCTGCACCCATTCATGTAAATGAACCTGTTAAGTACACACATCACAACCTAAGCAAGATAACTATTTTAGTAGTTGGCTTCAGTAATCACAACAGATTAGGAACTGCACTTCATAAGTTACACAGGTGTTAATGTCTCAAAGTGACTTTTCTGCATAAGAAGGTTTTGGAGTATTTCTTCTCCTCAAGCACTGTTGTGCTTATTTCCCTCTGAGTTCAACTGGTGAGGTTTTTTGGCATTTACCCTTAAATTTATACACGTTGGAAAGTCTCCCCTAACCTTTAACAATGTGAAAGCTGGTATCTGTCTGAACCCAGTTGCCTGGACTACTGTCTGGGCAAGGGGAATGTACAGACACCTGCAGAGAGTCATTCCTGCCTTCATTTGGAATGGAGCAATATGCCATCTGGGGATGTGGAACCTGCTAGCTTTGGCTACGCTTGATTTATTGGATAATAAACTTAGATAAAAGAAAATCTCATACATGATTTTAATGTACTTTTGCTCAACAAAAAGTCTTTATCCAACTTCATGTGTCTAGTCTTTAATTTCAGGGTAATTATTATTAGTGCTTGTCTGTTTCAGTGACTAAAGTACTAAAGACAAATCATAAATATTGTATAGTAAGACAGAACTTATAAAATACAGGTGTCTGATTTCAAGCATCTGCATGTAGGTACAAAAGTAGCATTGACCTGATTTTCAGAACTAGAGCACTGCTGGTTGTGCCAACAAAAATAGAGCATGCTGACACTTTCTCAGAAACTGATTTTCATATGATCTCCAAACTCGTGCTCTGAGGTATGTGGTGATAGGGGATTGCTTTTCATTTTTCATTTCCAGAGCTATTGTCTGGCCTAATAATATTTCTTACTCTAATCTGTGGAGGAAGACGTGTTTGTTCCACTTTTAGTCTTGCTCTGCCTCTCTGCTATGAGGCATACAGTGTGGCTTTTTGTAATGTGAGCTTCATAGCTAAATGAGTTTGCAACAAAAAGGAAAAATTGCTATTAGTGTTAAAGTTTTAAGAAGGAGCCAGTAAGACGAGCTTGTGTTTCACCATTCAGCACTGATCTTTCCTTTTTAATCATAAATCTGTGCCTTCTTGCTTGTTTTGTCATTGATCAAAGCTGTGCTGTTTGGAGCAGCTCAGGCTGAGTCTTCACTGTACATGGAGTGTGTGGGACGGAGGAATATGCAGTTATCTAGCTGGACTGAATTAAAATGGCCTTGCTCAGAACCCAATAAGGAATTTTATGTCAGTCATGCTGCCATTATGCACCCACCCATCTTCATACAGCACACAGCCCACCCCTGCCTGCTGTGTGTGCTTAGGGAGAGGGCTGCTATTCCCAGCTGGAATATTCCTCTGCACTGAGGGAATGCTTTGCTGATGGACTACAAACAGCAGAGTCTATCTGCACTATTTAAGCTGAAGCAGAGTAGCAAGTTTACTCCCTCATGATTGGAAGCTGTGTTGGCAATCATTCAAGATAAAAACAAAGCTAGTATTCTTGAAAATGCTTTTAGTCAATTTAAAAACCTTGTTTTCATGATGGAGCGTTGCTCAGTTGTAAGCACTTTCAGATACAAGGGTTTACTTTGCAGGTGAATATCTAAAAGCAAAATTCGTAAGGTAACTTTACTTTGTGTAAAGTAGATCTATTATTCAGAAGATTGTAACAGAATTTCATACAGGTTATTGAAGAACAGATTTTCCACTGGGAAGCATCTAAGTGCATGCAAGGAAGAAATATGATGCACTACAGAGGGAGTGCACGTCTGTTCTGTCATCTCTCCTGAACCTATTATTGACTGAGAGTTACAGCGTGCACATTTTAGATAGCAGACCTGGTTGGCATTTCTAACATGTTAGTTGTGAGCTATTGCACATAAGTCTCATGGCAAGGGAAAAGAAAGAACATTAAAACAGGCCCAAAGCTTTGATTAGCATTGTGCTTTTTAATAATTTATATTCAGTTGGAAGTTTTTATTGGCAAAATTGGATTTTTGCAACTCCTTGTTGCCTTATGGAAAAATGCAAGGGATCTCTTATCTTAATACCAGTTTTTTCCCAGTGACACAGTCTAACCAGAATTACTTTCAGAAACTGTACATAAATGTTCTCTGTCAAGAAAATACGTATTATATTTGAAGCAAATAATGGCTGTCTCTGTTGCTTCTCTGCGTTTAAGAGAGACAAATATACATTCTGAAAAACAGCTCTATGTGTAATGTTACAAGCAGCATTATATATTCAGAAAACTGTATGGTTTTAAATGAATCTTTCTTCAAAATGCTGTTGCTATACAAATATCTAGAAAGGGAAGACATACATAACACTTGAAAACAACATGTGAGCTATCACCCTACGTTTTCTATTTATAGCAGTTCCTTAATGATTGAATCTCTACCATTCTTGCAGTAAACCTAGATACTAAATTCTTACCATACCCTGTTTGGAATGGGCCAGGATTGCAGTGTTGGATGCAAACGTTGAGCCTTGTGCATCAGTTAGTAATTGCACACAGGAATGGCATGTTAATTGTGTGAATGGCTGTATCCTCACTGCTAATACCAGATACAGAACTGAGGGCTCCTGAGGCATAGCACCTCAGGAGCTTTGGGCCACAGGAAGAGTTATTAGAGTGCATTTCTAAAGGGAATATGTTGAGAACTGGCAGGGTGAACTACAGATTGATCAGAGAAGCCAAATAATTCATCCTATTAAACATATCCTGCTGCTGATGGGGCAAAGAAGACTACTTTTACTGTGCAGCAGCAAGTTCACTTGGAGAAAACAAGTTTGACAGCATTCTAAAAGTATGAAGGAGAGTTTAAATGAAAGTAAAGGTCAGCTGTATATATTTAAGCTTAAAAAAATAATCAAAGGACAAAAAAATTGAATTTGCTATGTGAAGATAAGATTGCTGGTGTGGTGGGGAATAAAAAGAAGGGAAAGAAATGGAGAGGTGAACTTTTAACCCAACTGAAATATATTAAATTTGTGTCCCTCAAAAGCAAGCATTGTCAGAAAAATTACCCTTCCTAACAACCAAGCATGTCCTTAATGAGATCAAGGACATAACCTCTGACTGAACAGGGTAACAAAGCACCTCCCCAATCAATACAACTGTATCTTGTTGTCTCTCTTTCAGTGTTACAGGATAATTAGGTAAACCTTTCCTGCAATGGCATTCTTTCCTTTAGAAATGATACTTTAGAATTATAAAGTGTGTTTTATATTCACTTCAGGCAATGGAATTTGGCAAAGAAACTCTTGCCATTTACCTGGTTTCAAAGTCTAAGTATTCATCTTGGAAGTGTAATGATTCTGAAGAATGGCTTATATCTTCAGAAGCATCCTGGACATTAATGATCCTCAAATGTTTTTGTTTCGAACTGTATTACCTAATGCTTTCTGTCTGTGGGAGAGAAGTTAAGCAAAAATTAGTAATTGCAATGTGGAAAGATGCAAAAAACCAAAAAAATCCCTTCCCTGCAAAACAACAATAGAAAACTCAAATTTCTAAAAATCTGGGCCAGGATAAAATAGGATGATATACATGTGCCATGTGTCCAGTGATGTAGTGTTTGAAATATAGTAACTGATTTTAAAGGATAAAAGATCAGGTATGCAGTAAAAAAATAAAATAAAAATCATTGCCTTCATGGTCATGTAAAACAAAAGCAGAAGCAGTACTGTGTTTGGAACGTTTCTAGTTTATACATTACTGTAAATTCTGAAAACAATCTAGATACTTTTCAGATTTGAGGGTTATCTGCTTGTTCCCATTGAAAGTGAACAAGGTCTAGTGAACTAGTCTGCTGACTAGTAAAGATACTATTTCTGGCTTGAGAGAACTTGATACCTGAGGTGCTAAAATGCTTCATCATAAAAATGGATTTTAAATTGCTATATACTAAAGTCATTTTATCTAATCCAAAACCATTCAGTTTTATCAAAGAACAGTAATGTTCCCCCAGTTTGAAGGAAAAATATACTCAATTTTATTCTCATAATGCTTTTTGTCATGCTGGAAGGTCTTACTTTTGAATACTGCTTGACTGAGAAATTTTTTTCCTGTGTTTGAGACATACTTATATTTCTTCTCAGAGTAAAAATGCTGAATGAGATGTTAGGAAAAACATGTAAAGAGCAAAAGTGATTTATGGGGCTGTTTGTTGTCTGACATGACTTTAACCTTTTGCTTTTTGTAACAAATTACTAAGTTAGAAGATAATTCCTTAATTGTTATGCCACAAAATCCCATATATCAAGTACTGCCAGATCTCTTAAGCATTCCCGGACAAGTTCTGCCATTGTATTTTTTAGCCTTTTAGAGAATATGGGGAAAACTTCCTTGTGTTCTTTAGTACACAAGGATGTGTGTGTTTAGATTAACAACTGACACTTGGTCAAGGGTATAAAAAAGAGGGAAAAAAAAAGATAAAATCTAGGCCAGGAGGTTTTAGAGATTTCTACTTTCAAGTAACAGCTCTTAAAGTGAAAATTTTGTTCATTTTTTGCCTGTTCACAATGCTGTTTTGTTTGTAGTTCAGATTCATGTGACTGTTGAGAGAGTCTGTTTGGATTGAAGATTTGAAATGTTGTGATCCTTCAGTGTTTTCACTTCAATAAACATGTTTCTTTTAAAGACATTAATTGCGTTAATTTACCAGGACTGCCTATTTTTAGAGGTGAGCACCTGTCTCTGCACCCCAGGAGTCATCTTGTCCTTTTTTCAGCCAGCAGGGTGTGGAGATGGTAAACTGGCTTACATTGCTGTTTGGGGGCAGTGAAGCTGGCAGAGTGCTGGGGCATCACACTCCATTCCAAGGCATGCTCTGTTTGCAGCAAGTCTTGCCCATACGTGCCAGCTTTGCTCAATCCTGTACATTCACATCCTTTTGCCTTTTCTCTCTATTCTTCTCTCATTTGTCCTGAAGAACTCCCCTTACCCACACTTGAAACAAAAAAGGAACACTAACTTGCCTCATCTACGAGCAGAAGGAAAGGCACTATAGAAGACTTTCATTTCCAGCGTTTTCTTAACTCAGAGAAGAAACAGAATTACTTTTCAGTCTGGTCATAAGGCAAATCAGTAAATACAAATGGTCCCCAGATTCAGGAAGTAAATACCTGCTTTTCATCAGTTTCTGTGTGCAGACCTAGGAGTGGTTCAAAACTCCAAGTCTGTGGGGTACATACTTCTTTAACACCATTGCCCTGGTTCACAGCAAGCCCAAGTCACTGCTGTTAGAAGTTTCTCCTCTAGTGAGGTAATGCCTCTTCACGGATTTCTCGCATTCCCAGAATGAGTTTTGAAGCTGAGATACTGTTCATTTTGGTATCATGTTACCTCTTTCAATTAGTAGTAGCAGGCTTTCTAAAGTCACAGGTAGAGGTGATTTCTTCCTTCAGTCCATGGACTGTTCAGAATCTCTTGACAGCATGAGTCAGTTCTGTTGAGATTCAGGTGTGAAGTGTCTCAGTTTTCCACCTGTCTCTGCTTGCATGCATGTTGTAATTACGCAAGGACCTGTTCAGATTTAGTTACTAAGGTCCAGGATCTTGTCTGACATCTCAGTGTTACCAGTCTGAGTTTCTTGAGGTACGTTTCAGAGCCATCTGCAAAATTGCTACTTAGTTTATTTTAAATTGAAAGTATCCTTCTCAGCTGAGATAATTTCTGCTGTGGAACAAGTCAGCTGCAGGTTTTTGTGGCTGATTATTCCTATGTGATAATGTTTCATAGCAACAAAGTGATGCTGAGCCCTTGCTGCAAGTTTGTCTTGCTCCTAAAGGTCTTAAAATTCTAATTCAATCTGTAAATAGAGCTGCTTCTTATTTTTTTTTTTTTTT
>VYXF01006932.1:748504-843724 GCA_013397295.1 Polioptila caerulea
TTCTTCTTTTTTTCTTTCAGCCTTGCTATTTGTAGGGAGATGAGAGGTTGTGCTCACAACTACATGTTGTGAAAGCTCTTACACCACTGAGATTCAACTGTTGTTTTCTGTTCTTACTGTAGCTCCAAAGGCCAAACTACCAAATAAAAGAAAAAATAAGTATTTGTTGACGTATTATCATATTTGCTGGTAATCCTTTCTCCTTATACATCAGATTTCAATTGACAACCTCTTCTGTTTCAAATGTGAATTTTTGGAGATGTCACTAATGCCCACTTGAATTTGTCAAGCTGTAAACATTGGGTTATGCTGATATTTTTGGAGAACAGTACCGCACTGCTGGAGCCATGTGAATCCCAGTGTACAGGAATTACTGCTTTGTAGTCTTCCTATTGGGATTCACATTCTGACTCACATTCTCAGCTGACAGAAGGACTTGATAGAATCACTGAGTGCCACTGTGTAGAACATGGCTTGTTCTTCCTCTCTTGTGAAGAATACACCTTTCCAAGGGCTTTGCATTCCTTAAAGACATCATCAGTTCTGGGAGTGTTTCTTAGGCTGCTTTTACGTGAGTGCATAAAATTAGGAGGTGTGTTATGGCTGTAAAACTCGATTACTTGCATATGACACAAAGAGTTCAGCATTAACTGCAGGATTTTGTCTCAAAAGTGAATTTGGCTCACAGTTAAAAGATTCTCTTTTTGTCAGCTTGAACAAACCAATTATGTTCCCAAGAAGCTGAAGCAGGTCAGCAGCTGAGGCTAATCTGTGGGCTGTAGTCTTTTGCAGGGATCTGCTGTGGCCATAAAAGCTGATGTGAGAATTGCATGGCTAGCTTCCAGCAGCTTTGATGAAGAACCTTTTTATAGCTAGGGCAGGTAATGGTGTTTCAAAACAGAGAAAATGGTGTGTAATTTTGTAAATACCCATCCAGAGAAAAGACAGATAAAGAGGGCTTGAGGAGGATGTATATAGGTCTTTATTTTTTTTTAAGATACAGTTTTAATGAAAGCTTTTTAGGAGTTGGCAGCATATCCAAACACCTGCTGCAATATTTAATTAAAATACTCCAGCTGAATGGAAAGCTTTCTTCCTGACCTTTATAGAAAAGCAAAGGATTATTTGACTTCACATAGTTCTGACAAAAAAACCCCATAGTTTTTACAATAAGAAATACAGGTGATGAATTCCCAGTATGAAAAATAGTCAGCTGTGATTTTTCCCTACACAATTGTTTCAGATTAGCTTGTTTTATTGGACCCTTTTCAATTAATTCATTTTGATTAAAGTTGCACAGGAATAGAGACAACAACTAATCTGCAGCTTAGAGTGTGGTATATTGCAATACCATTTGTTTATTCTCTGATGAGTCATGCCTGTGACATTTTGTTTATTATTTAACATTGCATGATTCACCTTTTGGTCCAGATTAAAAAATGTGCCATGTCCTACAGAATTCACTTACAACTTCAAACAGAAGTAGAGCAAAGCAAACCACTTAGAACAGGGTGAACGCAATACAGTAGGAAGAAAGCTGTGCATTACACTAAAATATTGACTCATTCAGTAAAGATGCATTGGCAGTGTGGTGAAACACTATGTTTTGTTTAAAATGTGTTTATTCAGTTATGGTTCTGGTTTTATCTTGGTGTTGTGAGGCAAAGAGATTTTTCACTAGGATGAATGTTCTTGTGAATCAGCTGTGAAGGCGTCCTACGACTGTTGCATGTAAAGCCAGGGAGTTGCAAGAGAAATAAGCAAATAACTGTAAATACAGTGCAATGCATCTAGCTGGAGAACTTGTTATTCACAGTTATAAAACATAAAGTGTACATCATCTTGAAGAATGACTGGCTGAAACTTTGCTCTTAAAAATAAACACCAGTTACCTTTTTTGTTTCTTGCTGTCAAGGTGAAAGAACATCAATTACAACATTTTAAATAGTTTAAATTCTAATGAAGATGAACATCACCTCTTCCGTCACCAGTTTATAAACTGAAAAAAAAAAAAGTGGGATAAGTCCAATTGTCTTTCAGTCTCCAGAACCACCCCACAGTTTTGGGAAAACCACCTTTAAGGCTTGTTGAAGTATAGTGGATTTGCTTTCATATGTGTACATTTTGGTATCTTTGCTGAATCTGTCCACAGCTCAGTTGGAAGTTTTATATCTGTTCACTTCGGCCTGGAGTAGGACAGGTGAGGTTTGGTTGAGGCAGGAACAAAGAATTCCTAAAATCTGTGATGTTTGCAGTAGGTGACAAATTCTGTTTTATCACTGAACTAACAGTAGTTTTAAAACCCTGGCAGAAACATTGCTTCATATCTTCTTACTAATCACAGATCATTTAGTCAGGTAACCAAGGAGGAATTTCTGAGTCCTGGTGAACAGAATTCCTTACTATACATAAGTACAGTGACTCATGTCATAATTTCCTTGTATCTTTTTTCACTGAGAAAAATGTATGACTTAAATGTGGGTAGAAGCATAAGTTTTGCCGATTAATAGAAAATGGCAATTTTTCCCCCCTTCCTTGATGTGGAACATCAGGGCATTTTGACAACAAACTGATGCTGTCATTATGGAAGCCAATATGTAACGTTAGCAATCAGCTAAGAGGCACCTTTGTATGGCTTGTATTAATCATCCTGTCAATTTTAATTCCATGGGCATCCTTCTTTCCACTTTTCACTTAGAATTTATTTCAGAGCATGATCAAAGCTCTGCTGTTCATTACATTCAGCATTAGCTAATTTGGCTTTTGGCAACTCTCACTCCAGTTCCTATTAAATGCTGGCCATAAATTGAGATAAGCATTGTGCCAAAATATTTCAGGATCACCTAATGGTAACATAGAGATGGGTGTATTATCATGCTAGTTGGAAGACTGTTGGGTTACTGCAAAATTAACCATTAGCAGATACTTACAACCTCCAAGACAAATTTACACATACAGTGATTTTTTTTTTTTTTATGTCTTCTGAATTGACTACAGGATTAAACAAATGTGAGAAAAATCTTGTTCCTGTAACATATCTGAAACACTCGTTTTTCTATGCTGTAATTTTATAGAGGCTTTTATACAGACAGTTTTGCAAGTGTACTGTATCATAAAACATTTTGGGTCACAGAATATGCTGTATTTATACAACAATATTATTAGGGCAACTGTTTTTTCCAAAGCTGCAGTCAAGTAGGGGTCTGTGTGGAAGACTGATACCAGAAGATCTTTTATTTAGAATTTTTTCTTTGAGCAGGTGTTTCTAGAACATGCTGAATCCTTAATTTGTAGTGATAGATACAAAAATGGCAATATCCCTGGAGAGAATGGGAAAGGCTGCTTGGGTATGTAAGTAAAACACTCTCTCTACTAGCCCTTGGCCCTCTTTTTTCCATACTTCAGTCTTGAAGAAGTAATCTGAAGGTAGGCTTAAAATTCCAGTGTAAAAAAACATCTATAAAAAGCCTTGAACAGATATGTAAATGGTGAGAAGTAATGAGCTAGTGGCTTTTTTTCAGTGCCAGGTAAGTTGGTGACAAAATTTCTATAGGTTTTGGGCTGCCTCACATCATAATTGTTATTGTTGGAGAAAATAACAGACAACAGTTGGGCTTCTAAATCTTTTCAAAAAGTTTAATGAAACCAGATAATGCTTCTGTTCATTACTGACTGAATATGATATGTAACAGCTGTGGTATAAAAACTAGTAAAAATAGGTTATAAATAATTAGAATTTTTTTTTTTTAATATTGAATTACTAGAAAGGATAATGGTGCCATAAGACAGAAAAATAGTCACAATTATGTAACTGACCAGATTACATGTGCTTTTGAGTTTATTAGTGTATCTTTTGATGATTTATTTATTTATTTAATTGACTTTGCCTGATTTAATAAATATTTGTTCATTTAATTGACTTATATTTAAATTTGTATCGTTTTAAATACTTTCTAGAGCTTTCCAAGATCAGGACTAAGCTTCAGAAATAGGACTGGCTTGCGGTGCTTGCTTTCCAACCAATCTTTTAAGATATGTTTTTGAAAACAGAAGGAGAATACAAAAATATGTAAGGGCAGAAGAGACCAGCTTCCTCACTAGGAGATGATGTTTGCACTATTTTATTTTTTGCTTTGCTTAACTCATTGCTTCTGCAGTTGCTTCCTGGAAACATGAACACAGAATCTGTTTCCTTAGAGATTATCTTAACTTTTTCTTTTTTGTTTACTTAAAAAGACCCTTTTTTATTGTTTTGCCTGTTAATCTCTTGCTCAGTATTGCTGGTCTGGAAATGTATTCTTTATTTTTTTTTTTTTTCCATTTTGATGGTATATGAAGAAATTGTAATATTCAGAAAAAATTTACTTCTTCTGAGAGAAACCAATTCAGTAGTCTAGAGGCATAAGACAAAAACTTGCCTGGAAAGAGGTGTGTTTCAGTGCTTCTAGAGGCCAGAGCTGCTAAAATGAACTTAGAGTCTCATGGTGCAGCTTAATACTTAGATTTGAAGTATACTTCAGAACTGCATATTAAAGCCTTGTATCTTTTTCAGCATAGATTTCTACTTGTGATGTTTTACAGTGGATGGGTAATAAAAATACAGACCAGGATTTCTGCACTACCTAAGACAGTTGCTGAAGTGTAAATGCAAGGAGATGCTGTGCAAGCTGTCATTCTTCCTGTCAAACTCACGAATTTGGTACATGTTGCATTTGGCGACCTCTAGGAAAAAAAGAAAGCTTTGTGATTCAGCCATTTAGTTTTAAGATCCAGATTCAGCAAAGGACTTGGGCATTTTCAGGCTTAAATGTTTTTCTGAACCTAAATATATTCATAGGTATGATTAAATCTAAGCATAAGCTGAAGTACTCCGTTGAGCGGGTCTAGGTTTTGAATGTGCGGTCAGCAGAAGGTGGGTGATCTGCTCCTGCCCTTCTGACAGTCGGTGAAATGTTCTGGCAGCAATAGAGCTGCCAGGTTTCCTTGGGCAGCCTCAGTGTGTGTGCTCAGGATCTGAGAGGAGGAAACGGATGTTCTGTTAGGGATGATAAATGGACCGGATAATGCCGTCTGCTCACGCTCCCCGACACGTTTTGTAATCAGCCTCTGCTCACTTGCAGCTACCTCAGCCGTGTTTTAATGGGGCAGGCTGAAACTGTCCCTGCCAGACAGGTTCTTTTAAGTTTGGAGTTTTAAGGTTTTCCATTAAAAAAAAAAAAGCCTTCCATCTTTTGTGAAAGTTGAAGATCTGTAGGTAAAGAAATAAATACAGGCTATTTATAAATATATAAATATTAGATTATTGTTATGTTGAGGCATTGTATCTGTGCTCTGAGGTAGCAGTATGCAGGCTGACAGAAGTTTCACTCTGATTTAAACAATGTGCTTTAGGATGCTTCTATTAGAAAACTGTCCCAGCTTGGTAAAGACACAAACTTCTGAGACATCTCTGGTTTATGTGCTTTGTAGTGTCTTAAAGAAGCACATCAGGTGTGAGTGTGTGAACTTTTCACCTGTACCAAACATTCTCCAGTGGAGAACTGAGACACATTTCACTGTGCTGGAGTGGCAAGAGGCATTGGATCTGAGGCAGGAAGGCTGCACTTCAGTTCTAGTGTTTCCCTGGAGTTTCAGCAGGGAGGAGGCTGAAATCAGGGAGAAATGTGCTATGCTGCTTTGGGAATAAATAAATAGGGTAGATGGAGCTTACAGATGGTGGCACGTGTTAGGATTGTGAGTGTGTGCATGTGGATGTTTGTGGAAGAGAAGATGAATGGGAGAGGTGAAGCAGCCATGAAACTTCGCCCTCTCCTCCCCGAGGATTTTGGGACATGTTTGTGGATAAAATTAAATTTTGAAAGAAAAATTCTATAATAATATATAGGATATGTGATTTTAAAAGCAGCATTTATTGGACTAGCAGAAGAAAGGCCCTTTTTAAAGTTTTTCAGCTGTGATAATTCTGTCCCATTAGTAAGACTCTTTATTGATGACAGTGCAGTGTACAGGAGGGAAGGAAGGTCATGCTTTCTTCTTATGTATATTGCAGAAATGTTTGCTCATAAATTTATTGATGTCTATTAAAGACAGTTTAATTTAATTGAACTTCCTGAGCTTTATGAAAATTTTTCTTTGCCTGTATAGCTCCCTTGACAGAATTATTTTTCACTTTCCTCCTGCCTTTTTTTTTCCTGTCAGAAAGATGCAAGACCCACAAAACTAAGAACTGTTGCCACTAAAAAAGGGAGAATTTGGTTTGGTGGTTTTTGGTGGTTTTTTGGTTGTTTGGTTTTTTTTTTTCTTTCTTTTTGTCTGTTCTTAGTATTTGAACTTAGCTTATTTTAATGTCAGAATACTGTGATCTGGAGTCCTAGCAAGGAAGCTAATGATCTCCCTACCTTCTGCTCTGACAGCAACATGATTCTGCAGTGATACTTTCCTTTGGCAAAGGCCAGAGGTTCCATGTGAGGTGCTGTTCTCAGGTGTTGAGTTTTGTGAGGATTCCTCACTTGTGCAGAGTTAGTAACCAGGGACCACCTTGCTTCTGAGTATGGACTGGTTCTAAACTGGACTAGGTCCAGATTTCTCATTTTAATTGAAAGTTTCTATAAGTAGTAATTATAAAATGGACTTTTGATGGAAAATTTTATTAACATCTCCCCAAGCTGATGTTTGGCATGCACTTTTTCAGCTACTGCTCATGTTCTTTCTTTTCTTTCTATTTTTTCTTCAGTTGAGTAGATTTTATCAGGAATTGTTGTCATAAAACCACTATAGAAATCAAATTAGCTGTTCATAATTTCAGAAATTTAACCCTAATTTGCAATATCTGTTTTAGAAGAGGCAACGTTGGGGACCCACTGCTGCAAAACACAGCTACTGCTTCTGCTCTTGTCGGTGGCTTTGCAGAACAGAATAGTTCTTCTGGCTTGCCAGGCACCTGGCACAGGACCACAAGAGTTTGATGGCACTGCATTTATCGGGGGAAGAGACTCAGTGCTGTTTGTGTGCTCACTTGGCACACAGCAAAATAAGAGGGGACTTTGCTGTTGGCATTGGAGAGCTTACAGCTTGTGGGATTGTTGCCCCGGGTTTTGCTCGCAGTGGAATAGTCCTCTTGTAATCCTGAAGGGCATGTTCTTGGAAACAACACTGCTTTTTAATGGTTGCAGCTAGAAATAATGGTTGGGTTTGTAACCTGATTTGAGCAAAAAAACCCAAACCAAAACAAAAAACCCCTCAACCAAAAACCAGCTCTATGAAGAAATTTTTAATGTTGAACAAATACATTTACACTAGTGTAACAAATTTGGATAAACTTTAGTATTTTGGTTTTGTAACATATTCATACTAGTGTTAACATAATGAAAGCAAATCTTGTTGCCTTCTGATGATTTATACTATACTCCTAAGACATTGTTTTTATGAAAGCAGATGTCTGGTTTTTTGTGATTGTGACTTGCAGGAGTTATACTAAACAAGGTTAAGAAATCAGTATGGGAATGTGACTGATATAATGAACTTAACTACTGGACTCCCTACTTTTTCCTTCAATTTCTCTTGAGTAACTACTTATATTTCCTTTGTCAAGTTGCAATTTCAAAATGAAATAGAAACTGTTAATAAAATAGATCCATTTATTTTCAGGAGGTTTCATTGATCACATGACCCACATTCATAATTTCTGCCCTGACAGTTTTATTAATTCTGTTCCAAACTTACAAATAAGAACAACTGGTAAAGTCCTCCAAGGGAGGCTGTTTATCTGATGTCTTTTTTCAGATTCATGGCAGTTATGAGATGGGCTTGAACTCAATTTGCAGTCTGTCAAGTTCAGTGTGTTTTCTGAAGTCACAGGTCTTGCACACAGGGAAATCCCCCACACCCTGGGCACTTTCTGACTGGTAAAGCTTTGTTTTCTTGGGAGGGAAAAGAACATTAAAAAGCCATTCAGAGGAGTAAACCAGAGCTCTACTTAACCCTGTAACTTTTTTACCTTCTTTTGGGTTATTTTGAGTTTTTTTTAGCAATGGCCCTTAGTGGATACGTAGGAGAGACGTGACAGTGGGGCAGGCAAAAGTAGTGACTTCCCACATCTGTACTCCAACTTTTGATCCTTCTCTGGCTTGAAGACTGAGTCAGAGGTTCTGCCTTCGTGTTTAAGACTGTATCCTTCTATTTGTTGGCTGAGTTGTGCTAGCATGAAAACTAATTTCTGACAAGCAGCTAGTTAGTTAATGCAATAAAACTTGTCACATAGTGAAGCAATTAAAAAACATTGGCCTTCTAAATTTATTTGAGAAGATACATTTTCCAGGATTAACTGTAATATTTTTCTTGGGTTTTGTTCTGGTTTCCCTGGATGTCTCTTCTGTTCCTTCCTCACCTGTATTAAAAATGGGAAAAACTTAGTCTCCATCCTTCATAATATTATTTACATTTCCTCAGAATTAGTTGTTCTATTTTCTTAAAAGCTGTTTGAATTTGGAACTACTTTGAAGTCTCTGTGTAAAGTTACATGCTTGATTTATGTTTTAAAAACTCCTCAAGAGGCAGTGCTTGAACAATTACAGTAGCAGACTTTGATTTTTGCTCCTTGATATGATTTTTAAAATACAGTTTTTTTGTTGAGCAATGCGAGATGAGCCCCAGTGCAAAGGACTTTAGGCACCTAGAGGTGACACTGTGTGATGCTGAATCTCTTTTTAAATGTCCACTGTAACTTTTCAAATAAATATCCTTCTCCAAATGCCTCAATTTTTGTTAATTCAGTTTTAAGCATAAGATTTTAGCCGAATTTTGTTTAGTTTTGCGTAATTTCAAATTTGATCTCTTTATTTTTACATTTACATACCAAAATTCTATCTGTGGATTAGTTACTCCTCTTAAACCTATGATTGATTACTTATGGCTCTGTTCTGCCTAGGAGTATTGTTTGTCTTGTTCAATTACGGTATGCAACATTTTACCTTTTTCCATTTAAGAGATTCCTCCAAGGCTGACTCTGATACATGTTTTATTGCTGTGTGTTTCTAGCATAAACAAATATTATTTGCTATAATTTTATTTTGGGAAGAAAAGTTTCTAGTAACAGACAGTACTAAATAGAGGGGAAAAAGAAAATCTAAATGAGTAAGAGAATGTTGTACTGTTGACAAAATTTTTTAAATAATGTGGTATTAACCATTGCATTACACAGCAATCAATGCCAATTGATTAATTAACCTTTTAGTCTGTGTTTTCATTGTATCAATTTTCAGCCTTCCTTTCACCTTTTTAAAGAAAGTATTATTCCTTGTAATGTTTGTTTCCTAGACCTACTATGTTTCTGCAATACATTTTAAGAGCTATTTTAATGTATGGTTCTGTCATTGTTCTCTTGTCACCATAATCTGACTTCTTCCTTTAACTCTTGTATATTAGCTTGTTTAGAATTTCACCACAGCTCCTGTGAAGTTTGTAGTGTTTTCGTTAGCTTCTTGCTTGTGTAGTAGCAGAATCTGAGGGATTTTTTGGTCTGTTTATGTTGTTATTCATGTTTTTAAGTCCATCAAGATCACACAGTTCATCAAAATGGTATTTCAGGGAGGAGCACTGCTCTGCTTCCTTTTATATTAAAAAAATTAGGGGAATTTGGGAAGTAGTTTGGATGTGCTCTCTAGATTTAAGCACCTCCATGAGTATCATCCTGGCAGCGTGAGCACGTGCTTGAAGTTAAGCACATCTATTGGAGAGCTGCCTTATCTCGGTCATGGTTTTCTCAGCTAGGAGCAAGTTCCTGCTCACAAATGTGCTGCATACTTTCAGCTCAGGCCTTGGTAGAAGATTTATTATTTAGATTGTAGTTGACATAAATGAAGATACGAAACTACTGACTTGACAGTTTGGCACTTGTGAGATAGTGCATATTTAAGTGAAATTTAAAGACTGCTCAGTGACTAGGTTCAACAGAACTTCATGACTGTTTTCTCTTAAATAAGATTATAAAGTTTTGCAATAAGTTATGGCTAATTTGACGTCTTATACATGGAATGTTTCTCCATTTCCTGAAAAGTTCTGTTCATGAGTGTGCCACTTCTTTAAATTTTATTTTTCTTTATATTTTACTTAGTTTTGTTCTCTTCTGATGCTCTCAGGACCGTTTTTGCATTTTAGTGACTTCTCTAATGCAGAAATTATTTGTTCCTATCTTTCACAATAGCTTGTTTCATTTGTATCATAACACACATGTATGTGTGCATGCACATAGGACATGTAAAAAAATATCATCTGATTTGTATTTGTGTATATATATTTATTTATATACATGTAAAAATTCACTCTATATTTACTGGGTGCAGTATATAATATATTCAGTTTTATGTTTTAAAAGCTATTATTTTATCTGGAATCTCAAATACAAAATTCAATTAGAATGTTATAGTATACAGTGAAAATAGGATTACTGTGAGAATAAGGCACACTATCTGTGTTTAAATTCAAATTAGGGATGACTGCAAAGAGAAAAAACATGGAGTAGCTGAGGCCTAACGTGGTTATAGTAAGCTGTGTTGTACATGTCGCAAGAAATCATTGTTTATACCTCTATTACTAACATTTAGAAATATTGTGCTGTTTTCTCCATGCTTCAAACTCTATAAAACAACATTTTTCTTTTTGTGTTTTTTTTTCACAGCACTTGCTACTGGCAATAAAGTTTATCATGGCATTTGTAATTCCTGATAAACCAAGAGATATCCAGATGAAACTCGCCAAATTGGAATTTGAATCTTTAGAGGCTCTCAAACAACAGGTAAGAGCATTTCAAATGCAGCTTCATTTTCTCTTAATCCATCATTGCTCAAGAAGTGGAGCAGAGAGTTTTAACCTGTTTATCTGTCCTTTCAACCCAATACATGCAAATCCATGCCAGGAAAATGATCTGCCCTTTCAGACGGCTTGAAATTCCTGGTGTGATTGGTAGCATAACATCTTATAATGTCTGGTTTATTTGTGTGTGCAAACATACTTTCTTTATATTGTCACTTTTAAAGGACATTGGACTCAATGAAACTTCATTTCATCCCCTGGGGGTGTTTGTTATTGCAACACCAGAATTGCTTTCATTTCTGAAATACCACCACAAGTAAACAGTTAACTTGGCTCTAGTATTAATCAGAAATTGTAAACAGTCTGAACATGTTTGAAATAATTGTGTTGAGAAGTATATCCATGTGAGGAAATAGTAATGTTGCCTTATTTTGCTTTCCATACAATATTCTCATTATATTTTGTAAAAAGATATATTCTGCAATATTCTTCACAAACATTCCAAAGCAATTTAGGAAAATAAGGAACTAGATTGTTTTACTGAAAATTTCTGTTTTAACAAATGGTTCTGTGGAGTCAGTGGTGGAGATCACAAGAGATGAAGAGTTGTATGGGCTTAACTTCAGTAGGATACAGAGATTCTACACACTCTGGTCTTGCAATGGTGGCATTCTTTGGGAGTTTCTGACTGTACAATGCTCGGTGGGGTTTCATCTTACATATCAGAAACCAAACTAAGAATAAAAACTCCAGCATTGAGCTGCAGAGACTGGTTTCCATATTTATTTTTATTTCCGCTATATTCACACTGCAGGGTATGGTTTTACATGAATATGTTCTTTGTATGCTCGTCATGCACATGTGTAAACTCCCCTATACTATTTATTATGTGTGTGAAATGGGAGGTTACTTTTTAAAGCAGCTGCTGTTGCTGCATGTGACAAAACGATCTCTTGATTCTGAACAGAGTCTGTAAACAATACACTGCCTTTTGTAGTTAAAATCCCACCGTTTTGTGTGATTCTAGAACATGGCTACTGAGGTTGGTGCTGTCTTTCTTAATCAGCCATAACAAACAAAATCCAAATTATAGTCATATCTAATGCCTGATAGTTTTGTTTTGCTTTTCTCTAGTAGGTCAATGTGAAGTTACCTGGAGCTGGCCAGGGATCTCACGGGGTTTTTAGATAATATTAAAAGGAGCAGGACTACATTTCTATTTCAGCTGTTCTTTCTCTGTTTTCATTTTGTAGACAGGTAAAACTAGGTCACCCACTGCAGCGTTCAGGTCAAGTGAATATAGTCACCTTTGGTCACAGTGTTCCAGCTGGAATATATACTGAGTCTCTTTCAATAGGAGTGTCCATGTCAGCAGTTAGGTCATCATCTCCCATCCTAGCATCTGTGCATTCCTACAATAATATATGCCTGATTCCCTGATTTTCAAGGTTGCTTCCTTAATTCAGTAGCAAAAAGTTAGTCTGAATTTTAGCAAAAACCAGAAGCCTGGCCTAGTTCTCACCTATCCTTTCAGACTTCCTAAAGGATCTAGGAAGAGTATTGGCTGAGTTTCAAGTGCCTTGATAAGTAGTTCTAACGCAAGTATATGCCATCACCTTTTTAGATTTCCTCTGATTGTTACTGTACTATGTATGCCACAGACATGTAGATATTTGGGCTTTTTTCCTTGTTCTTTAGTGGGTTTTGAGTGAAAAATATCTGCATTTAAAAGCAGTGCACTGGCACCGCACAAAGATACCAAAACATTTATTTCAGAAGCACATTTTCTATTTCTTCCTCTTGTTACTGAGAGTCAGCATGGTAATTTATGCTTTATATCTTACTTTCAAGCAAAAAATAAGAACAACAAAATCCCCCAAAACAAGTATTTAAAACAACAGGCATAATTATCTGGGGTAAATATGTTGTGAGATGAAGTGTTATGGAGAAACTGGTTTGTATACTTTCGTGCAAGTATGCCTCACATTCCTTTTACAATGCTATCCAGACATGCATTCCATTGTGTTTTACCATATAACCTTTCAGAGTACTGCTGTCTTGGGGTGTAGCTATTAGAAGGGTATTAACAATGCCACACTGTAAACCTCTGAGATGCCAGAGCAGATGATTAGGCTCTGTGTACAGTGCATGGAGAGAAGATCTCCTAATACAGCTGCTTTGAACAGTTATATTGATTATGCTTGGGGTCCTTAACTTTAGGCAGTGGGGGTTCCTTTACATTTTCATTAATGCTAAGCTAATTGCTTTTTAACGTGGTGCAGTGGGACTGTAACTATTCTATGTTCAAATCCATTTGAAGCCTTGAGTGTCTATTTGAAAGGGATTTTAGGGAATAGAGTGTCTCAGCTCTCTAATAGAGATGAATAGTCATCATTAAAGCTTGTTTAAAAATCCTTCTGTATGGTGAAAAATGCCATTAAAAAAAAGGGAAGTAATTTTATATCAGAATGTCAGTCTTGTTTTGAAGTTCTCAAGCTTTAGGAAAGGTTTCAAGGAACTCCTGAAATGTTTCTTTTAAACATTTCTTTCCGTAGTTTGTGTAAAGACTTTTGAAAAGGACTAGACTGTTGAATGGTTTGAATAATGTGATTTATTTTGAAAAATACTTTGTTATGATACAGTCCTAATATCATAACAAAGTCTTTTAATGTAACTCAACACAAAGTATGTCAATCTCTCTGAATCCAAACTGGGGGATTCACTACAGCTGTAGATTTTGGCACAAATTTGCCTGATATCCTTCAATGTAAAGAATGGTAGAGAAGGCTGGTTTGACTCTGTTTTTTGAGGGGAGCAGGGGCAGAGAATAAACTGACGTGAACTTTATCATAGAGGACTGAAGAGATTATGTATTGAGATTCTTGGAAGAGGAGCAGGAGCGACTCCTTTCACACTCCTAAAGTGTTGCAAGGTTCTTTGTTGCCTGGAAGGAACTAGAAATGGGTATTGCCAGGGTGATGGGCCCTTTTCTGGTGAGCATCAGGGTCCTTCCTGGGGAAGGAGCCACTTGGTGAAGTGGGATGGGGTGCCCAAGACTCTCCTTGCATCTTTGCAGTACTCTGCTCTGTTGCATGTACTTCTGCAAGTGCAGAAGCATGCCATGCTCTTTGAGGTAGTTCCTATTTTAGGCAAGACTAAGTATAGATGTGCCTGCAGGCAGTATGAGAGCAGTCAGTTAATTCTCCAGTGGTTCAGGAATTACCACTGCATACATTGTACATGGAAATAATGACGTAAAACTTGTGTGAGGTCACTATCTAGCATTTTCAGGGCAGTGACAGTAAAAGCTTCACTAATAAATACTTCAGTTTCTGGATAGATCAAAGCTTAATGAATAAACAAAAAGCCCTCATGGCTGCACTTGGGTCAGCCGTATATGCTTATAAAAGGTCTAAGTTCCAGAAACACAAGACAACCACAGATGAAACAGCATAATTTTCATTTTATGGACTAGTTTACAGTCATGTTTTCAGGTATAAGGAGATCTCCCCAGTATTACCTTCTTCCAACTGAGGCAAACGTCAAATAAATATCTTTTTTCTGCTGAAAACTAGAAACTAGAGTAGGCAAAAGATAGCCAAATTGGGTAAAAATAATTATTTATGCAATTATTTTCTGATCATGAAGTACAGATAATATCAACTCCAAGATGATGTATAACTAGTAGATATTTTTCAAGGAAGGATAGAGTGTTAAATGATGGGGAATGACCTATCTTTTCACAAGGTGCAGCTACTAGGTCTGAAAACGCAAGCTTGTTGATATGAAAATGTTCGTTGTTTTCTGTGGTACTTTTACATTAAAACATCTGAATTATATAAATCAGGTAAAGATATTTTTCCTTATGGCATCTCCTGCACCAGTCTCTGAGCAAGATAAACATAGCCCTGATGACAACAGTAGAGAAATACATTTTCCTGCAAGAATTGGCTTTTTCAGAGTAACTATAGAGGGCAAAAACTGTCCTTAAGCCGGAGCAGAAATACAGATACAGAGAATTTTTTGCTCTGTGCATCCCTTCCCAGTTTCATCCCCATCCCTTACCTCCAAAGGGACCTAATCTATAAATATCCGATCATCCCTGTGCTATTGATTCTGTCCTTAGTGTTCTAGCCATCAGTGAGCAGTATCTTTTAACAGGAATGCCTTTTCCTTCTGATATGTGAAGCCTTTCAGTGCTTCCTCTGAAGAAGCGAGTCCATCTGTTAGGTATCTGGTGTCCATCTGTAAATATTCCACCAGAAAGCGGCTCCAGACAGAACACAGGCTCGTGAGTAAAGGGCCCAGTCAGCTGATTGACAGCTGTCACCCTTCCTCAACTGGCAGTAATGTAAAGTGTCAGGCTTAGTGAGCACCAGCCATGGAAGGACGCCTCCCTTATCCTCCCTGGTGTATTTCTGTTCTGAGAGTGATAAAGCAAGGCAGTGAAGACCTTTTGCTCTTTTATACAGCATCTCCCTTGGCGGCTGTACCATCCATATGCAATTGCTTAATGGCGGTGGTATAGTCTGGATAGCCATAGACAATTGCTTCAGTTGCTTTAGAGTGATGTCCAGGTGTTTGTAAGTCAGTACTCTTCCTTCCTAATGATTTCCAGCAGAATATCAAGTTTTTTTAAGCACAGTAAGTGCAGCGTTCTCTAGGATTTCTCTAGCAATGTCAGCTGTTTCCTGAAAATGGGTCTTGTGTCTCAGTTCCCTCTCAAGGAAATGCAGGAAATTAGGAATGCTGTGACTGATCTCAGCATCATCATCACTGACCAGAGGCTTCTTCAAAACATGACAGTGTGTTAACAAGCTTCTTTTTGAAAAGGATAGTGAGACAATGACAGAAAGAGACAGGTGTCTGTTCACCTAAGTGCAGTCATGGAAAGTTTAAACTCTTCCTCTCTCCTTCTGCAGTTATTTTGGTATGTGAAAGTTACTGTTCTCTCAGTGAAAACCTTCTGATTCAAGTAATTTCAGTGCCTTATCATTGCAATTCACTACACTGCAGTAGCTTTAATAATGGCAAAGCTTTCTGGTTTCTGACTGCAATTGCTGAACCTTGCATTTCCCCTGGGAATAGTACCCACTTGCACTAATCACATCCTTTCCAGAAGGAATACACTGTCCTGGCCTGTAAGAGTGTGTAGTCTCTCTGAGAACAGCTTTCTTTAGCTCAGATCAAAACAGAAGTATTGCTAACTTAAGGATCCTCTGTACTGTGTGACATTTGTGCGTTCTCCCTGCACCTCTTCAAGCTGTTCTTGTTGCAAGGATTTTCTATGTACTAGGATATCATGTGTCTCAAAATACAGCTGTGGATGTGATGGGCCAAGAGCTGTTTGAATTATCAGTGAGCCTCAGAAATGACCCTTCTTGTCTCATGGGGGAAGGAAGAGAACAGGATCTTTCTTTTTAACTATCTAACATTGGAAGAGTGTAAGTCATTAGTTCTTAACATCCTGTTTATTTATCATGCAAAATGGGAACTGATGACAGTTTTTTGTGAGTCTGAAGCCAACTCGGTGGATTTCTGCCTTATTTGATGCTGTAATTACCAGAATTTAGAGGGACCTGCAGTTTCAGAACTGCCCTCAAAACACCACTGAAGCTTGTTCCATGCTTGGTGGCAGTGCTGAACAAACACAAGGCTGCAGTGAGATGGGAGGAAGGGCGAGTGGCTGACATGAAAAGATTTCATTCAAATAATCTAAGATTTGCAAAACAGTCTGTAGGAAAGGCTGATGAAACTTGAGCTCAAACACTGAATGTAGGTTAAAACAGAATGCAAGCAAATAAACCACTTGCTTTATGTTTTGATGCCATCCTCCCTCAAAAAAAATCCTTTAAAATAGCATTGTAGCAAGAAAAAAAATATTTTTAACAAAGCCTCATGTTTTTCTGAAGAAATATGTGGCTGTGCTTTTTTTGTAGGTTCTACAGGTTTGTGTAATCAGATACAACTCAGAGCTGATGTTAAAATAGACCCATTGCTAATCATTGTTGGTTGCTGCAGGTTTTTTTAAGAGGCCAAACCTCTTACTTCAACTTTACAAATGTAAATTTTTTCCTGGTGAATAGGCAGAACACTTTCAGATATGTCAATATAATATTTGCATATGTTTGGTAGCAGCAGGATATAATGCAAGTAAGATTCATTATATTTTCATAACAGTTTTTTAAGCATAGGAAGACGTGCACCCAGTCATAGAACAGACTGTGCTCAAACATAGTTTTGACAGGGTATTTTAAACATGAATTCCCTTTAATCCTGGAGCTTGCTTGAGAGTATGTTAATGAAAATTTCTTTCAATAGAAAAGTGTTAGCAAAACAAAAATAAATTGTGGTCCTTTAAGAAAAGTAAAATAAAATCAAGTTTGAGAAGGCGATTTGTGTCTCCTCATTTGCTACTTTTCAGCTTTAGGTGAGATGACAACAAGTCTGTCTGGTTGGGACTTAGTTAAACATTTAACCATGGGACCCTTGAGAGCTAACAGTATAAATATAAACTTCTAAATAGGTAAAATGAGAAGGTAGATGATACTTTTGCATGCTGTCAGTGGGAACAGAAACAAATAATGCACCAACTTTACAGCAGGTGCAACTTTCTTTTTCAACAACCCATTTGTTCTCTGTGGCTGTTGCTAGGGGTAAAATTGTGCATCACGTTATGTTTCCATAACAGCTGAGTCTCTCTGGAAAGATAACCCATTCTACCTTTTTTCAAATCCTGACCTACAGCCTTGTGGTGGAATGAGCATCAGTCAGTTCAGTACTTTCTTTTTGCCTGACCTGTCCCAGGTCTCTGACAAGATGTGATCTCAACAAGGAAACATGGAGTAAGGGGACAGGATAAAAACTACGTTGAAATTGTTTCTACTGTAAGACTGCTGCAGCTACATGAGGCTTTCATAGGTTCAGAACCCAGAGGGGATCCCAATTATGTGTGTACTAGTTTGAATGCAAGGCATTCCACTTCCCATACAATTGAGGGTAAAGTGTGCAGTGAAATTTGATCTCAAGAGCTCTGGTAACAGATTTTTACAGGGCATTCATGTGTCTGAAGTTACAAACTTCTAAATGTGGTTGTACCTGTTACTGAGAAGGTGAAGGACTAGAGTGAGAAGTAAAAATTAAACCTCTTCTCGTGTTAAAATTCCTTCAAAAGAAAAGAATCCCGCAAGGTTACACTTGCCATGCTTTGATAATGAGATTGTCTTTATAGAACTGAATAGAATTTGATGATAAATACGTTATTTGTATCAAGCAGCTGTGGATTCCTATACACCTATTGAATTTTAAATCTTTTTTCCTATGCCACCTCGAAAGATCCCAGTGAGAACAATGGACCTTAAGAGGAAATGCTAGACTGATTGAAATAATTAAACTTGACTTTGGAAAGCTTTCTCTGTGAGCAGGAAGACAATAAGTAGGCTACATCTCAACTTTTTGGAGATGATGATTTCAGCCAAATTTTAGATGTTTAACTATTACTGATTATATCACTGCCACTCCTCCTCCCAAGAAGATCTGTCATCCTGTCTACAGGAAGAGCTCTTTCTGAGATGTAACTGGAGACCAAAGAACAGGAACTCACAGAATTCCTGAAAAAAGGAAAAAAATTCAAAACTAGGTTCGTGCCTGCATGTTGGTAGTGATGACACTTGTACAATGACTGAGTCTTTGCACAGGCTGCACAGCCTGATAGTGGTGATTCTGAGAGCAAGTCTTCAATGATATGTTGCCTACCGGGTGACTGGGATTTGGTTAATTTTTGATTTTGAAAAAAATCTCTGTGCCTCCTGGTGATGGCTTGAATACTCAAACTTTCTGTGGTATGAGAAATAGCATTCTGATATATGTCTCCCATTTCAGTAAAACTCGTGGCAAATATGAGATGAATAATCAAGTTCTTGCCATATTGATTTATTCCAAAATGAGATGTTAATTGCTTGTCTGGATAACATAAAAAGAAAATTAAGCAGTTAATGTGTGTGCATTTTGTGTAAATTCAATAGTGTGTGTTAATTGTGCTATAAACACAAAACTGTAGCACATGCTTTTGGTGTGTTAGAGTAGTCCTTGTGCAAATGTTTTTCATACTTTCATCACAGAGAACTTTGTTAAGGGTGGCTTCATGGACTGCTGCTTCTGGCACTTTCAAGTATCTAATTGTGTACCTTCTCCCAGCATCTAAAGAGCTGATATAGTTGAAAATGTATTGAGAGGGTGATTTTAAGAAGGTAAAAATTGGTATTTGTCTCCATTGTGTATTATTTTCTCTGTTTTTCAATCTATGGTGTTGACCTGAACCTGTAAGTTAGAGGCATTGTTTTAATGGGCAAGCCAAAGGTTATTTTATAATCACAGGTATGGACAGGCAAGCCAGGTATAAACAGTGTCACCAGTGTGTATAAATACAGAAAATTTTCACTTAATTCACAAGAGACAACAAAATCCCTTAGTACAGTCAAGGACTGTGTTGCAAAGTAAGAGGAGACGCTACTGACACTTTGGTCTGTCCCTTTCTGAATCCAAGCACCATCTTTCCTTATACTTTCTGCTACAACTATGGCTTGGGCTTTAATCTCATCAGGGATCTCTTACTGCAGAGACCACTCCTTTGACTATCACACAGTGAGCCCTATCCTGCATGGCTTGGGTTCCTGTCACACAAGCAGTGACAATATGTGCAGTACTGTCCCACTACTGTCCTGTACCAGTAATATCCACTAAAATGACTTTTCTTTTTCTACAAACCTGACTTAAAGCATTAACTTTCCCTCACCTTCTCATCTAGTTGGAGTTCATGATGGATGGAATGGTTGCTCATCCCGTCCCTCTCCAAAGCCAGGCAAGGACTGCATTGCAGGAGGTTTCAGTCTTTGAATGTCTCTGTCTGCTGAGGTGTCTGTCTGGGGACACCTGCCTGGCAGGTAGTGCAAGTGATTGACTCTTAGTCAAATTACCCTTCCCTGGGAGTCACTGGGTTCCCACAAGCTGGACAACATATGGCAACATTTGAATTTTAGCTTGGGGGTTTTCTGCCACTCATAATTTTCTAGAACAAATTATCAATTCATATTTCATTTATAGTCTTTTAATTTATGCATATTATTTGGCAACCCGGTTTTATCTACTTGTCCTTTTTGCTGCTTCTCAAAATTTATGGTAATTCAAAAATTTGAATGTAGTCAAATTTGTGCTGAGGGAAACCTTCCAAGTGAACAGACGGATATGAAGCAGCTTGGTCCAACAAAGGTAGTTTTATTCGTTTTAACTTCATTGTATTAGAAGGCTTCTGCAAACTCTATATATGCTCATCCATGTCAGCTGTAAAATAATCCTGTCTGATGTTTTTATCTCTGTTGTATCAGAACAGATACCACCCACTTGTTCGTAGATGATTAGAAAGTATGTGTTTTGTGTCAGTACCTGTTTTCTAAGACTTGCTGTATCCATGATATAAGGAATTTTGCTATAATGTCTTAAATAATTTTGCCCTTTACCAATATCCAGGCTGATACCTAGAGTATATTTAAGAGTTCTTTAAGAGTTTGTGATTTTGCAGAATTATAGACTGGTGTAGTTTTGAAGGGAAGCTAGAAGTCATCCAGCCCACATCTCCATGTTGAGCTAGTTGGTATAACTGAAGCTCCTTGTGGACTAGGAAAGTTCGTATATTTAAAATAAACACTTCCTGCAGAGTGACATTTTGTCAGAAAGGTTTTTGGAGTTTTCTCCTATTTGCTTTGGATGATTAAAATAAAATCCCTTTTTTTTTTTTTTTTTCTGGAATATTTTGAACTGTATGAGAGATTTGCTGTGTGAAAACGTGCCATGAATGTGTCAAAACAAAAAGCCCAACCTCTGTCACTAGTAGACATGTAAGCACTTTAACTCCAAGTTGAATATGTACATGTGGCAGCACAGCCCCAGCAAAATTGAGTGTACGTGTTTCACAGATATGGTGAGGAAAGTAATACTTTCACTAATGGTTGTGTAACTGTGGTGGACATACACTGTTCAGTGGTGGACACTGCTTGATTGAAATAAAACTGTTAAATGATGAGGAACTGCAGAAAATGTGATCCCTTAACAGGGCATGACTGGATGTCCAGTGTCTGAGGAAGATGCAGACACTGCATGAAGGGGAAGGGAGATTGAGAGTCCCTTTTTCTCCCTGTGCCAGCTCAGGCAACAAAACCAGGAGCCTGTGTTGAGTCATTTCCCTAGAAGTGAGCATGAGGTGTCAACCAGAAGGAAGTTCTAACTTGCTTTTTTCTTCATTTCCTGCAGCTGGCTTACTTCCTTATGAAGAGACTGCTAGCACTTGCATTATCAAAGGAACTTGGTTTTGGCATTTCTTAATGGGCCCATATGATTAGGGAATCAGAAAGGCGCTGTGATGGTGTACAAGAATGCAGGAGATGATAAGAAAGTCTACAGAGATTAAGCTCTGATAGTTTTTCCGGCTAATGTACATTTAGGATGTGTGTGTGAGAAGTCTCTATCTACCACAGGGACATTTATAAGTCTTTTGTTCCCGTATCAACAGTTCTTTTTAATGCATGTACAAGTGCTTCTCATAAATTATGTGACAGCCTGAACCAGCAGTTTGTAACCTTTACTGCCATAATACAGGGGAGAGTATTTAGGGACGATTTATTCAGCTTGTCAAGAAAAGGGTGAGATGTCGTTCTGTAAGTTATGCAGGTATGTATTTGCTAGTATGTGGAAGTGTAGTGGGAGATCTTTTTGTCTTCTTGATAAAAATGTCATGTGGCCCAATGTCTGAAATAAGATATTACATAAAGGAGGCATGATTTTGTATCTGTGAAAATAGATGAATGTTGGTCCAGACTAGAAAACAAGCGTCTAAGGGTCAAAAATTACTTTTATCAAAAATAGTAGCCAACTCTACCAGCACTCACAAACAGATGTCTAGAAAAGAGCAGGGAAGTGTGGAAAGTAGGTGGTGTGCTTCCTCCTAAAACTCTCACAATTTCCAGTAATTCCTAGCTCTTAATTTTTCTAAGACAGATGCAGTATCTTTGTATTTACTGATCTTAAGTTATTCTCTCTTCTCTGGTAGCGTTCTGTTCCATTTTGAACCATTTTTGGTTTTAGGGTCCACAATATACTTCAGCAAGTAGTGCCAGAACTCATTATTCTTGGTGCCAAGGATATAGGTTGAGTATTTGCAGATGTTTTAATATATTTTAATTGGATTTGGTGGGAAAAAGTCTTTAGCTTTTACATATGAGAAGAGGTATTTGGCTAAATTGTCATGGAGGTCCTTTTGGCTCCTGTAATACATGAATTTGAGTTTCTTTAACTTTATTTTATGGGCTTTGTGGAAAATTTGATGGCCTGATACACTTTTTAGCTTGTTAATGATGCTTGCAAATTTGCTTTAAGACAATTAGTATAATCAAACCACATGCTTCAGGGCTTTAGCTGACTCCTTTTTTCCTCTGTTTGTGTATAGATAGTCAAATAAAGTGCATTGGTGCAAATAGTCCTCTTTCTTGGCCAGGTTAACATATTGCTAGCACAATGAAAGCCAGACCGATTACCAAATTTGGGAAAATTCAATTTGGCAAGATTCCTGTAGTTTTTCTTCCACCCCATCACAGTACCAGAATTGATTTGCCTAATCTGTTTCTTGCCAAGAGAGTGGGGATATTAGGTGCTAAGGGTACTTTCCTGTTCTTTTTTCATGGAAAATTGCTTAATCTGCCAAAACATGAAAAGTCTTGAACACTGCCAGTTTGATAGTTGTCATTAGACAAGATACCATGACTTTGTGGTGGTTGATCTCATGGCCTGTTGTGTTTTTGAAGTATGCTGGGCAGTTACACCTCAACATAACAGTGACATGATACTGTTTATTTTCTTAAAATAGCTAAGATCATTTCTATCACTTTGTACTGGGACACGTAAAAGTCCAGTCTTTCAAACTTTGTTAACTTTATGGAAGAAGAAAATATTGCACTGGTGAGGAAGAGGTATGTATTCATTAATGTATTGGGTTATTTACTTGTGTGACTCTCATATAAAGTTGTATTGTGCATCTTAAATTTTTCTTTAATAATAAATTAAACATTCCGTTAGTGATTAGATTACTTATGAGAGGCACGTACATGCAGAAGGGTCTAGAATTTGTTTCATGCAAGCAGTACTTAAAAATACAAAGAGGTAGAAACTTTTCTGCTGTTTAGAATCTCCTGTAGTTCTAGGGGGACATTTTGCTTAGGAAATTCTGGCCAGCACTTCCATAATGTGTAGCCAAATTCCAGCAGCCCCTGCTTTCTGCCTGCCACTTGAGTTACATTTTTCCTTTGTAACTACTGATTTACTTTATTTATTTTCTTAAAGGCATCTTTATAGTCACAGTAAGCAGGTTTTGAAAAGTTCAGCTGACTATAAGGAACTGCTTTCCCTGGAGGATATGCATGTAAAAGTTACTGTATTTGTGCTTAGGTATTGTGTGTGCATAATGTTTTCCAGCAAACATTAATCATACCGGGTAGCTTTGAGGGCAAAACTGTTGCACTAAGATAAACATTTGAGAGTCTGCTTTAATGCCCAAAGCCTCTTAGCTTTTTTAGGTCGAATTATCTTGTATGCTCTGACTGTATTTCTAAGCATGCTACTGCTAAATGCTACTTTTAAAATTCAGATTCTGTGTTCCATTTTTGTTGACAAGGTTAAAGAGAGGATATCTCACAATTAAGGTCCCAAGTTCAATGGCAAGAAAACCAGAGCAGTTCTACTTCCTTAGAGCTGACACTTCAGAAGTATGCTGGTTGTTTCATACTTAAAATAGTATCTCTGCCTCTTGTATTCTGCCAGTGTCATTATAATCCTGGTACAAAATGAGGCTGTTAGGCTACAACAATGTGCTAGGAGTTAAACTTTTTGTTGACCAAGAGTGTATGGGTTCATTATTTATACCTAGAGTTTCTGGAAATATTTTATTTTACCAATAATGTTTTCTGCAAGCTATAAATTATTATGAACAAACATGTCAAAAAAAAAAGCCATTATGTATTGTGTAACTATGGTAGAGAAGGCAAACAGAGGTAATTTTCTTAAAATGCCTTTAAAATCAGCAAAGATCTCAGATATCAGTTGGTAAGAACTGTTTTTTTCACAGGATATGTTCAGAAGTTGTAGCTTTGTTAAATACTACTGCATAACAAATTTTCTTTGCCTTCCTCCTCAGTGAATGCCCTTGGTTAATATTTGCCATCTACTCAGCTACAGATTGAATTACTGGGGACTGAGAAAAAAAAGCACTTGTAAAACCACAGGTTTCTCCTGCTGTGAAACCATGGCTGTAGTGTGCAAAATGTGATTTTTCTAAAGTTAGGTTTACTGGCAGGGGATATATGTAAAAATGTCCAAAAAGCAGGGACCTCATCTGTTCCTGCTGGTAGCTAGTGTGATGCCATTAGTGTCTGTAATCTGGAGAGCTCGGTGGGCGGGGGAAGTGAGGGATGATTGTTAGGAGTTTTTTAAAATATCTCCTTGAAAGCCGGATGGTGAGAGAGTTAGAGAGGGAGAGCTGTCAGATAGTCAAATATCTGGGAGATGGTTTGGCTGTCACACTATATGAGAGTTATGTAAGGTGTATAAGCACATTACATAAGAGCTCCCCCGTGCTCCAGGTCACCGGCTGCTCTTCCAAAACTCACCGCCACCCTGGAAACACACGCAGCACTCTTGGAAAATGGGCATCTCTGTTATTTCTGCAGCAGTGGCAGCACGATTGCACGAGACACACGTATTAAAATATTCAAAAGTAATACAATGGTTTGTAAGAAGGACAGCATTGAGTGTCCATGAGAATTTTTTTTTTTTTTTTAACTGAGTATTAGAGAGTGAATCACATACAGCAACTTGTGGAATATGTTTCAATACTTTGAAATGGTGGGGAGTTTTTAGGCCCAGCAGGAAGGGCCTGCTGTTCATATACAGTCTGAATAAGCATTTCTTTGCATTTGCAAAAAAGAATTACAGCTCAGCAATTTTTTTGTTAGTTATTTTGTTATTGCTAGTAAAATCTTCTGCAGATTTAACTTCAGTTCTCCTGCAAATAGAAGCAGGGCTGTTTCTCATGGGGGAATATCTGCTGAGGCTTCTTTAATCTGTCGCAGTTTAAGATTGAGATCGAAAGGTGCTTGATGATGAACCTTTTCCATTCTCTGCAGCACATTTTAATGGTAGCAGTAGGAGCTCAATTCTTCATGCTTTGGTCAGATAGCTACAGCTCCTTCCTGACAGCATGCCAGATTTAATTTATATTACAGGTTAAATGGTTGGAATCACTGTACTAACTGTAACAGATAACAGGTGAGAGCTCTATAAGACATTCTCTTCTTAAGTTATTGGGAAATTGAAATCAGCTTTGCAAAGGAGTATTCTTTTTCATCCCTCAGTCTCCTCTCTATACCCAGCTCGGAGGTGGGAAAGGCAGCACAATGCCTTCATGCACATGGCTTGGAGTGTTTGCAAGGAGCTTCTTCTCATCCAGATGTTGTGGAACACAGATCACGAGTCCAGAGGCCGAATGCTGACAGAGTGCTATAATGGTCACTGTTCAAATGAAACAGTTTTTTATTAGTTTCACTCTGTTTGCTTTGGTCATGGGATAGTCACTATTAAGCTGAAACCTCTGTACCTGTCCAACGCTGAACTAAACTGAACACATTTTTTATTAGAGACTGCTAATATGTGAGTCCAGCCTATAGCCCAGTTACCTGTTCTGCCTGATGTTGCTTCTCAGAACTGCACTTGGGATCTGTGTTCATACTCAGCATTGCTGCCTCTGGCGTGTTGGAGTGCTTTTGATGCAATTCACTGCCAGAGTGAGGGGCAGCTCAGCTGTATGTCAGACCTTCCCCCCAACCTCCTGCAGGAAGCTTTCTGCTATTTCAGTCTGTTGGCTGGTCCTGCAGTAACCTCAGTTTTCTCTCTACAAAGAGACATTTGGCAGAAGCTAGTGCAGCCTATTTTCCTTCTTCAGTGCCATGAAACGCGTTTTGTCACCTCACAGTTGCTGGGATCTCAGTGTCTAGTTTGGGAGCAATTGCTTTTTACTTTGTTAGTGCAAACTGAATTTTATGTCTTTTCCTTGAGGAAGATCTCTTTATTTCCCATGTCTAGGAAGATTGCCCACTGAAGCCATCTTGCAGTTCCTGTTCTGTTCAAGTAGAACATTTCACACACACATCCTGTCCACGTGTAACTCACTAGTCACTGGGAGCAAGGCAATTTTTATCTAACAAAATGATACAATACAATTATTTATATGTGGAAGTAAGTATGTATATGCAGTACGTATAGCCCGTGTTCATCATGCTGCACTGTAATTTTTTGCCTCAGCAGAGTTTATATCTCACTGTTTCCTTATCTATAAAGAAATGTGGAGCTGGTTGTTTCTTCTCCAGTTGGGATTTCAGGACCGGCAGTCCACAACAATCATGGGTGTCAAGTGTATCACTGGCAAATCCATACACCATAACCTAAAGAACCAGTTAAGGTAAAAGAGTGTTTCTTTAGCCTTGAGTCTTTAGGTAAACAAGAGGTAAACGAGTGAGCTCATTGCTCTTATGATGAGTTAGTTGTGTATGTCAATCTGCAGCCAGATGATTACCTTTATGTGACAGAGTGTCCCTGAGTATGAAATAAATGTGGTTTACAGAATTGTTTGGTGTAAAAATAGTCTCCTCCCCTTCCTCTCTCACATTTATTCTCTCAAATTTTGTACCTGCTTTTTGTATTCTGTTCATTGTGTTTTGTTCTGAAAGGGTTTTTGTCTTTATTAATTTTGGTGTGTAGACTCTTCTAATCTTCTCAGTCTCACATTTCCCTGTTTTACTTATCTTAATATTTCTTGTCTCAATGGGAGAGATGTTGTTAGGTTGTCATGCAGTGAGTTTCCTGAACCTGATTTCATAATTACATTCCTTGCCTCGTTGCAGTTCACCCTGGACTCAAATCAGCTGTTAGGCATTTTAAAGTCCCTGTGCAGTGAGTATTTTGTAAACATCATTTATTTGCCACTACGAGTGTTCCACAGCTCTACACAAAGTGACAATGGAATTAATCCAGGAAAAGAAATGAGCTGAAAAAAGTCATTTAAGTACCCATGGCAGCCTTACTCTGCTAGGCAGTTTGTTTACATTGATTTTATAAGGACACAAACAAAGAACTATGGAAGAAAAGAATCTATTCTGAATTGTTCAGTTCACTCATCACAATATTCAGTATTTGAACAATATCTCCCAGCCTCTCAAATAGATTAAATTGCATTTAATTTGCCCTCATTGTGCAGACATTTTTGTTATAACACTCCAAATACTCAGTTCTTGAAGGCCTTCATTTCAGCGATAACAGAACGTGATGGTTTCCAAAGAAAGCCTGGTGCAAAAAACTCTGAATACTGAAACCTGAAATTGAAAGTTGAGGAAGGTGGAGGAGTGACAGGAAAGGTAGTTGCACATGACACTTTTAGAAGATCTTGTTCCTTCATTTGCGTTTTAGCTTTGTATTAATACCAAAATCAAGCAATTTTGTTGTCTTCACAGTAGAAAAAACAGTGAGCAATTCCTGCCTTCCATGTTGAAATGTATTTTAACTGTGTGTTCTCTTACTCTATTTGAAGTACATTTTTATTTTCCTAATACACTACCTCCTCTACATATGTACACATTTATGCACCAGCATGTGCCTCTGAGTCTGTACATGGCCATAGACCCTTATAACTGATTTTTGGTAATACTTGTCCATGGCAATTTTTAAATGTTGAATCATTCAGTAGCTGCTTCATTTAAATTTTATTTATAATTTCAGGGGTTTTGAAAGGTTTGGGGATTTTTTCTCCCTTTGGGTATATGTGCTGCCTGTGGCCTCTATACTGCATATCCTTATGTGGAAATAAATTTTTTTCTGTATGAACTATTCCTTCTCATGTAAAATAACTTCCATTTCCATCAGTCTTTTGAGATAGGGGTCTGCAGTTTGATTAGAAAGGCAAGGCTAGTCATCAGAAATTTTTAGACATATTAAATCCTGGAATACTGAAGAAAAGTCTGTTTGAATTTCACCAGCAGGAATGGATAATGCAGATTTAAGATGCGCAAGTGAGTGATTCTTTTACAGCTAAGTGGAAACAATAGTTTCTGCAAACTGGATTGATGAATGAATGCTTTGAGGATGTGCTTTGTAACTTTCTGACAATGGGAAATAATAGAAGTTAAGGAACCATGTGCATGTGAGGAAGAAAAAATATTTTTAACAGCATAAAACTCCTCTAGCTGATTTGAGATATTTATGTAGTACTGGCATTTTGCTGTCATAGCTAGGACTATTAAATTACCTGCATTGAATATTACACAGCCATACTGGGAAAACTTGCTTTAGATATGCCAGTCTCCTCCATTCCTTGAAGAAAGGCAGAGAAAGAGGTTCCTCAGAACAGGAATCTCACTCTGAGTTATGAGCAATCTATGAAGGAACCTACCCTTCGCTATTAACTGTACATGGAGCATCTTGGGACAAGTTTCCTTCAGGGCAAAGTGTTGATATTTTCATGGGTAAAAACCAGCTAAGAACTTGGCCCATTATTTAAATCCTTTTTGAAAATGGAAGTGTTTATATGTTGACCAAGTAAGGGACAAAATTAGGTATGTCAATTTACTTGAGGGTGAATAAAGGAGCCTATTAATACAAGACTGAATTTGAGCTTCAGAAAAGATGAGTGTCATCCTCTGTCAAAGGTCCTGCTTGGTAGTGTCTCTTCCTATCCTTTTTTGTGCTTTATTGAAATAAAGTGGCTTCACTGAAATGATGAATGGAATGTCTTTTTAAATGTTAGTCATCATTTTTACAAATACTTTATCTAAACATAGATACATAGAAAAAAAATGTATCCATAGAAGTAGAGCATTGGGTGGTTTTTTGCTTGTTGTCCTGTTTATTTTTTTATAAATATCCTAGATCAGTTTAAAGAACACTAGGACCAAATTATACATTGTTTGTTTATGCCTGAAGGTTTTTGCATTTTCACTTTCAGGTTTGTTTCCTCCATTATCATAATCACCCTCTTATGCAGAGGGACAGTATACAATTGAGTTTCCTGGAGAGTGTTATGCAAGAATATAATCATTTCCCAAGGGCAGTGCAAAATAACTAAATAAATATACACTGTTGTCAGGGAACAGCATTGCAAGCCGTTTCTGATCTTTAAAACTTTTGCACCTTCACTGTCTATAAAATTAGCAGTTGGAAATTTGACTTCAAATTGACTGAATCCCTTGAAATGAACACACTGGAGCAGTCTTTGTTTCCAAGGCAACAATCATCCCTGTTCCTAAGGACTCCAAAGGTGTTTAAATTACAAGGTTGCCTTCAGAACACATTTTACTAAATTTAAATTTTACATTCATTCAGAATATCTGGAACTATAAAACTTTCCTAATGTGAAGTACAGCTCTCATTATGTCTTTACTCAGTCATGAAAAGAACTCACTCCTACAAAATATATTCTCTTCCCCATACTATACTCTTAAATTTGTTACAGGTCATGCTGCGTTTCCAGTTTCTCACTGTAACTATTATAGGAGACAAGTAGTGATATCTACAGCTAAGATTAGATAATACTTTCTATAATAATAAACTACAATATTAGACCTATAGCAAAAATAGGTTCTGGAGAACATGGTAAAAAAACCCAGTCAGGTATTTTGGCAGATCTAATCAGATCTAATGAAGAGCTCTTATCCCCCCCAGGAAAACATGTTCATGATAAATGCCTAATCAGAGTTTTATGAACTGTTCGTTCTACATTAAAAGTTATTTTTCAGGATACTTTTTCTGAATGCTCCTGGAGAGCTTTTCCATACCTGTGTGGCCTCATGAACAAACAATGATTTTGAGGGAGAGGCATGCTAGCAAGGAATCACTTTTTGACAAAGCCATGAGAAGAGTTAAGTTCTCTGTGTCGGAATGGAAAAAGTGGATGCAGAATAGATTATAAAACTTCCAAAAGTCAGAAGAATTTTGTTTCAAGGAACAGTAGGCTGAAGAGAATGGTGAAAATTTAAAGGCACAGATCAGAAAGATAATTTTAACTGTGACATTTGTGGTTGGGGTTTTTTATGAAAGAGAGAGAGGGAAGAGTGCAGGCAGAAAGCCTCAGATTCAACTGACATGGAGACAGAGAAATTTGATGTTGGGATAGGTTTTATATCTGTGAATGATTCTTTGCTCTCTGGTTACATATTTTCTTTCATGAATTGCAGATTCAATTTCTTACCACGTTTTGTAGATTTGTCTATCTTGTTTGTGAAGAGTAGCTTTGGAAGATAATGATCTTGAGGCAGTAATATTGGAGAGAAGTAATTTACTTGATCATTGAAGTACTTCTGCAAATCCTTTGAGACAGTTTTCAAATTACTGTTTCTAATTCCTTGGAAATACGTTGACTTGAAATTGTAACATTTATTTCTATTTATACAGGGAAGATTTGTTTTGGAGGTTTGTTAATCAACAGATATACTTCTGGGAGAGGTATCATTATATTGGTTTGCAAAGCCTCAACTGTTTTCTAAAATATGAGTATTAAAACCTGTGTAGCTTTCCTGTAGAGTTTAAATGGTGAAATGTACAAATCTGTTTCACTTCATGGCTTTTTAAAAGAGTCAAGAAACAGGAAAGTCTTTATCTGGAATAATCAGCCCAACTCCATTGGGTTTGAGAGCTTCTCACTCTCAAGCCCAGAGGAATTCTTTTTGGTGATGTTTGAATGCTTAAAATGCCTAATGTTTTTAAAGACCTTCTAAAACTTATGACAGCATTAATTATCAGTACCAAAGTGAGGACTGAAGATTTGTTAATGGTATAATGATTGTAAAATGGGTCTAAAGTGAGAAGTATAAATTGAAGGGAACTTGGCAATCCACAGCTTTGCTGCTTGTGCTCTGTGTTTTTATTCCACCCCATATTCTTAGCTCAGTCTAAGTTACAGGTTGTTCAGTGAGTGAGGTTGCTTTACTTAAATTTATTTTTATTTTCACAGTTTAAGGTGTAGGTAAATACTTCTTTTTCTCTGCTTAAAACTAACTGCTGTTCCTTGATGGTGTTTATTATTCAGGATACTCAGTTTCTCCACACACAGTACAATCTATACTTAAGCGGTGTAGATTCGGAATTGTCTCATTTGCAAATAAATGGTAGCTTGACATAAGTCTTGGATCTTCAAAATTGTAATTACACTCACTACTTTTTTTGTTTTTCTTGTTGCCTGCCTAATGTAGTTGTACTTGTACAGAAGATAGGGGTTTTTCAGAAATAATGTATGATAATGTAGTCAAAGTGAGACTTTCAGAAATGCTGATGGATTAAGTATCTAATTTCCACTGTCTATCACTGCAAATTGTGTGGCCTTTAGAATTTTTTGAAAAGTTCACCTTTCATTCATTGCCATTGCTAGATACAAAACTGAATCAAAGCTATTTATAATCTTCAACCTCAAGTAACTCTCATCAGACTAAGACTGCCTTTTTGGGGTGCATCCTCCAGAAGAGTTTGTGTGATCCAGGTGTTACTCATAACTGCAAACAACTGGAAAGCTCTTCATTTAATGCAGCAGGTGAAATACTTCATCTTGAGTATTGCTGGGCTGCAGAGAAGAATTTTCAGTAGCCTCAGAGTGTTTCCTCTTTCCTGAGAGTAAGTGAGTGGCTCTTCTATCCTGCAATCATTTCTAAATGTGCTTGCACTCTAGATCTTGTTTTACTCCAAGTTTCTTCCGCTTCTTATGTTGATTGGATGCAATATGAGGATATCGGTAAACAAATCACTTTTGTCCTGGGAGGCAAGATTTCATAGTAATTTAGATTCTGATGAAGCAGGTAGAGGTTTAACACACTCTTCTAAAATGTGTTCTATAAGACACTTGCTTTCATTGAGCTGTCTGGTGCTCATCAGGTGCTGCATTTGCTGAAAAAATTATTTCATATATATAAAATTAGGAAAACATATTTATTGAGGTATGTTGTCACTTGAATTTGCTGTAAGTTCAAAGTTAAATGCATGATGGAGATGATAATGCTTGCTTACTTTGGCAAGCCTTTCTGCTGTCTGTTTACAAACTATACTGTAAATTCTGTAGTATCTTTTTATGCTTTTACGTTGTTTCAGGAATTTCAAAGTTTCATAGTAAAAAGGCTTTACAGTACTTCTAAATATAAATAAGCTTAAAAATAAATCCTGCAAAACTGCAACGATCCATTTAATAAAATGCCCATTTTTATAAATGCCCTGAAATGAGTGGGTGAAAAATAGTGTGACACATCATGTGGGCTTAATCTGTTTCGTATAAATTTGCTGTGAAAGCTCTAGTTCAATATAGATAATGTGCAATCTGTTCTAAACATCCAGTTGTACAATAAGGGTAATTTGTGGGAGACAGTTATGGATCTCAAGAGCCCTTTCATCATGCAGAGTATTGAATTAATCTCCTCCTAAATGCTCATTCAGAAAGTGCCAGAAGACTGCTCTGTTTGGTTGCCATGGCAGATATTATTCTCCTGGCTCCTTTGAGAGCTACATTTCTATAAACTATGAGTGTTTTCAAGTTTATCAAAGCAGTAAGTTGTAGTTATTCTGATTTTTGTTGCGGTTGACAGTTTCCTTCTGTCATATGCTTGCATTAACTTTAGTCTTTAAAAATGTTGTAAAATTTCTTTTTACCTGCTTGTTCTCTCAAATAGAACAATAACTTTCATTTAGAGAGAAAAAATGGCAAAAAAGTATTTTGGACATACAGTCTTACAGTCTTTTTTAGATAAAAGTAAAAAGAAATCAGATAGATAATTGAGTACCTGTATGCTGAGAGACCAGTGAAAATGGCAGAACTCTGATAAATGCCGGTTGTAAACAGGGAAGGGAATGAAAATCAAGACTGTATTTTATCAAGACTGTACAGGGACAGATACTGTGAAGGTGATTGGGCTGATTTCTTACACAATAAACTTTTCCATTTGCATGTTCTCCCACTGCAATCTTCTTACAGGCAGCAGAACTAATGAAGCCTGATTTCCTCAGGATTTATGTCCTGCCTTTCCTGAGCCTATAGGCAGCTGTGCACATCCTCATTAAACCAGTGGCAGCTACTCTGAGCTACAATTCTGTTTTCAGTGATAGGCTGTAGGTTTGGATTTCCCTTCATACACAGCTACTGATTTTCATAAGGTGAGAAGACACTTGGCATTTTTGAGACCCCTGCAAAGATATGACTTCTGTTGCAATTGGCTGATGGCTGGAAAGCTGCATTGTGGTCCCTTGCTCCATGGCCCATGCCCTTTAGACATCTAATTCAGGTGATTTTAGGGACATACTGTCACTGTGAAAACTGCATATTTTGCCACCCCTGAAATTCAGAGATTTTCTTGAATTTTAGAGTTATTATTTAGTAATAATTCTGTAGTAATGCATGCTGTCAGTTCAAGGTATGTGATTATGTTACTTCTCCAGATGCCTGTGATAATTTGGATAACCATGTCCTTTGAACATTTCAGCTTCAGAATTTGGTTTTTTTTTAATTTTAACTCTGGTGTTTTGGTTACTCAAGATAATTACACTCAATATCAGCTTGTCACTAAGGAGACTAACAGGGTAACGAGTCATTAGAGTTTGCCATGAGGTACTTGCCTGCGTTCACTTGCCCAGCTACACCTATCAGTGTTTGAATTTAGTGCTGAGCTCACGGGACATTCTGTGGTCCTGACATCTGAAAAGTAACCACCTTGTTTGCTACCCTTTTAGCAAACTCTGCCCTTCTAGAGACATCCAAAAGCAAAGCTGTTCTTGGCGGTCCTGTGTCAGCTGTGCAGCTGAAAGACTCTCAAATCTCACTCCTAATCAACTGTGAATGTGTGGGAGGATACTGCTTTGAATCAGAGACAGTGTGAATGATCATGTGGACAGGCATTGAAGGGAGGAAGGGAAGCTACCCATTAATAACTGGAGTTGTCAGAAGTGTTTTGTTGATATGCAAATTTACCATTTACCTACTTCCAAGTCCTTTAGTTCAGCATAAGGGCACACAGCAAGCATAAACTCTTCAGGTACTGGATAAGCAATAAAGTGTTCATTCTGCACTTTGTTATGAATATGCACCCACTGTAGCAAACTGTATGTGCGTTAGTCTTCCTGGGAGAGGAGGTTTAGTGTGTGCACAAAACCTCAGGGGAAGGCAGATATTTAGAGAACTGAGAAACTCAGTAAGGATTATACATCCTAAAGCATTGGAAATTGATTCATTTTGATTACATTTTATCCTTAACTCAAATTTGTTCCTCGCACAAGATTGTGGAAAATGCCATTCTGGCCAGAACTTACATGGAGTTCAGACTGCCAACAAATCTGTTAGAGACCATCCCATTGAAACAACAGCTGAACTATGAAATGGTTGAATTGTGAAGTGATTAAACAGAGAAAAATTAATAAAAGAAAGTCACAGTAACATGAGGGGGTTTTCAATATGGAGGCAAAATAGGGAGCACATTAAGTGGAGCAGATAATGCCTGATGTCCTTATGAAGGATGTGTAGGGGGTTTTTAACCTGAATGTCTGCAACAGCCAGCATACAAGCTTTGCCTGTTCTTTCATTGTTTCTTGCTCTGCAGAGCATCATAAAGACAGAATTTCTGCTGCATTTGAAGGCTCATACCCTTCTGTGGAAAAGCAGCAAGGCTTGACATTTGAGAAATTCGAGAGGTTTTGTGTTCAAAGAAAGCTAGTTGGGGTCAAAGAGCATGTCAGTCTTTAATTAGTATTCAGCATCGTTATAGGTTAGCATGGTGAATATTTTAGATTCTAATTACCTAGTGTGTAATTAATTCAGTACACACTGTGCTGTAAAAACTGAAATATTTCTTTTGACAAGCTGAAAATAACGTTTTTTATTATTCATACAGAGAGTAGGATATTGAATGTTGTATGTAACATTATAAAGTACTAAAATGTATTCTGGGTTAATTTAGCAAGCAGGCAACAGTGGAGTTCCTTTAACCTTCTCTTCCTGAAGTAAGTATTAAGCTGAGGTGACTGACATTCTACATTTTTGTCAGCACAGTGAAACATTCTGCTAAGAACTTTCTGAAATCGTGGGGCACATACTGCAGCTTTCCATAGACAAGCATCTATATACCATTGCATGTGTATCAGTCTCAGTGTTGCTCTCTTATAGAAGCAATATTATGTTGCTGCCCTGTGTTTATTTAATGAGAGACTGAAGTCTCCGGTATTCCAAGGGACTTTTCATAAAAACCAATTTTGTTTATGTACATGGAAAGTAACACACTATTATGTAAGTAGCTGTGTGCTTAACTAAAGGAGTAAGTTTTCAGGATTGGTTCTCTTTGATGTGCAGCTCTATGAATAACAAGTGACAGTGCATGGGGTGACAGGTAGCTCGTGTGCAAAAGAGAGCACTGTTTAGAGCAGGTCTTTTGGGGAGATAATGTCTTTTTTGCTTCTGAGAAGCAGGCTGCCAGGAGGTTTCAGTGGTACTGTTAGGCTCTGCATACTAAAGCATGCTTTTTAAGATGCCAGCTCATATAAAACGGATTAGAGAAGCCAGGAGGAAAATATCTGCCAAAATAACTAAATTCAGACAGATACTTTTTAAAGCTTTATTGTATTTTAAAGTTTTAGTAAAAGAGAAGAAAATTAAATGGAAAAGCAGGATTGAATCAAATAGAACATTTTATAAGTTAAGGTACTGTAACACTCTTTTTCCTTCTTTTTCCTTTCTTTCCTACTGACAACAAGTAAAACTTCAGCTATCATTTCAAAGCATATGTGCCTCTCTCGTTTGCTGGGTTATTCACCCACTAATAGCAGCAGTGTGCACTACCTATGGCTGTACATCCTCTGAAATAGATTGAAAACAGAAGGATTTTCTTTTCTGATAAGCATTTGGAGAATCTGAAGGTTGTTTAGTTGTCCTGATTGCTTTTGGATTGGTTGGTTGGTTTTTCTTCCTCATTTACAGGCGCTGCTGATTTTTTTATTTTTTCAAGAGTGCTTTAATTCTTGAGTCTTTGTTAAGGCTGTGTAGCTAATCTATGATTTTTTTTCTCTGTCTGATTACCTTCTTTTCTTAGGGGAATATTTTTTTTTTCTTTTAATCTGTTTCCTCTGATGATAATAGTATTATTCATATTCCAAGGTTTTTTGTTTCCTCTACTGTCTCAATTTTTGTTTCATGTGGAATAAGTTACAAAACTTCCAAAAGTCAGAAGAATGTGGAATGTGTGTGGAGAAGTGAATCAAGAATCTGCTGCCTCTCTGTGACCTCTCCTTGGTCCCTGAGAGCAGAGGAGGCAACATTTAAAACATTGCTGGTCCAGAAATGGTTACCTTGTCAGACACTGAATGTTTGGTAGAGTATAGGCTTTTTACAAAAGAAAAATACAAGCCAGAAAGGACCATCTCCCACATAAAACTCTGGAATTAATTAATGGGGCAGTTGAGCAGAAAGGATGGAGAGGTGAAGAGAGTAATTATCTCTTTTTAGGAGGAAAAAAAAAGGAAGGAAAAAGCCAACAACTCTAAAACCTCAGGAAAAAGCAACAAAGATGTTCAGTGTGATAAAGCAACAACTTTTCAAGGATAAAAACCAGTCTTTGATATTAGAGTAAGTGCTGTTTTCATCTTGGAAAAAAAGAAGGCTCTGGATGACCTAATTGTGGCCTTCCAGCACCTGAAGGGAGCCTAAAGAAAAGATGGAGAGAGACTGTTTACGTGGGCATGTAGCGATAGGACAAGAGGTAATAGTTTCAAACTGGAAGACAGTAGGTTTAAATAGATGTTCAGGAGAAATTTTGTACTGTGAGGATGGTGAGGCACTGGAACAGGTTGCCCAGAGAAATTGTGGATGCTTCATCCCTGAGAGTAAAGGCCAGGCAGGATGGAGCTCTGAGCATCCTGGTCTAAGGAAAGGTGTCCCTGCCCATGGCAGGGGGATTTGGAACTAGGTGATCTTTAAGGCTCCTTCCATGTTGAGCAATATTGTTCTAATGATCTCCAGATTGGTTGATCAAACTTTGAGGGATGTGACCAATTAGAGTTCCTTCAAAGACGAGTTAAAACTTTAAATTTCAATGCAGAGGAAATATTTTTCAGGTTTAGCAGACATGTGCAGGCATGGCGACTCCATAGCTTTTGATAGGAAATAAATAGGGAAAAGTGGAAGAATTTTTACAGTTTTTGTAATTATTTTGGTAATCTTTATGTAGGATATGATACATCTGCCAGAATGGATCACCAAACCCAGGTTTTTAATATTCAGGTCAGACTCTGAGACAAAAGAACTGTGTGTTAGGTAACTATTTATTCTGCAATGTTTATTTAGTTGTAGTACTTAGAGGGTTTAAGCACATTAAGACTTCTTTTGCCTTAGCTGTCTATAAAAATGCACAAGTATTAACTTCCTGCCCCAGAGGTCTTTTTGGATGTCTGTGCTGCAGGTACAGGTCACCATCTGCTTGCCCATGCAAGTTTCAAAAGCTTTGTACAATTCTGCCTTGTGCGTTGCTTTTGGTTACCTAGGAAGAAAAAAAAAAAAAGACTGGAAAAAGTTCAGGCAGCAACACAGCCTTAGACATTTAAGGACAATTTTACGTGCTGTTGGAAGAGCAGGACTGCCCATCACACAGCAGGGATTGCTGATATTTGTTGAAGGGAAGTTCTGTGTTTGAATAGTTTGAAATAAATTGAATAACTAAGGAGGTCTGTTTCTGTGAAAGGGAGTGGTGGTTGTTATCAGCATCTTCTTGAGCTGGTGGATTTTTTCAAGAGGTAAGATTACTTTTATATATAAAAGAGTAGTAAATCTGCTAAGTAGATAAGATTCCTGTGACTCTTGGTCCTTCCCATTTCTGACTTGAGAAATTCTGTCAAACTAATCACCTTTTTCCTCTTTGGGGAGATGGAAAGGTCTGCTCTTAACATATTCTAGCTAACAGTTGGTAACCAGTGGTGAGGTAAATTCTTAATGAAAGTTAGATGGGTTTGGGTTGGTGGAAGTACTGTTGAGTAAACCCAGAATTTAATGGTCTGCCAGTTGAGAAACTCTTAAGTGGCTAAATTAGACTTGCATGTGGCAAGAAGACACCTTTCTTCTGCAGGTGGGACACACCCAGAGCTTCCCTTATTTTGTTTTTAACATGATGATGTTGAAATTACCAGACCAAACCATTAATTAGTTTATCCAGTGACTTCTTCTCTGGGAGTGACCTGTCCTCTTGTTTCCATGAGAAGTATATGAGAGTGAAGTGAACAATTAAAACTTTGGAGCAACCATTAATGGGAGCAGTTGCTTACTTGCTGTATCAATTAGTTTTAAGCTTCTCTCATCAATAGGGATAATTTTCATATCCGCTTCACAAACAAGATTATTTTTAATGCCACTGTGAATCCTCCAGTTTGTTGCATAAGCATCTAATACAAGAGCATTTATAAGGATCCTAGTGATTCTGAGCTGTATTTTCTATTTTTTCACTGATCAGCAGAAATCATGAAAGGAGATTTAGCCATTCACTAACACAGGACAAAACCTTCTTTTTCTTCTTTTTAGTCAAACCCCTGCAGATTTCAGAAGAGAGAAAACTTACTTAAGGTGTTATTTATATTTTTTTTTCCCAACAGTATTGGTGATTATTCCCATGTCACAGAAAGATGAAACAAAGTCAAGAAGCAAGTTCAGCAGATGCCATTTTCAATGGGATATGTTTCTTTGATCAAAAGTTAATAAGAAGGCAAAATTCTAATATAATTACTTGAAGGTTACTTAGATTCATACCAAGTAGTGTAGAGTAACATATATAATACATATTTTAAATTAGTGCTCAATGCTAATTAGTCTTTAGTATATACTGCCTGCTGAAAAACTTCTTTGCTGGACTGAAGTGTGAATTCCCTATAACATTATGGTAGCAATATTGGCCAGTTCCCAAATTTTACAGTTACAAATGAGGAATGCATTGGGAGGAGAATTTTCAGGGTGGCAAAAACCCACATGGAAACCAAAACCTAACAGTTTCCCATTAATATTGTGGATAATTCCCCTTTAAATACAAACAGTGTTAAAATTTTCTTTATGAATGCATTTTATTTATTTTTTGATAGATAAATAGATGCAGTATACAGGTACAGAGAGAGGGAGAGAGAGAATGAGAGTCTGGGTGTGTGGGTTCTATTCACATCCTTGGTAGATGCATTCTTTCACTGGCTTACTGTCAACCACAGCCTTTGCTGTATTTCCTTACACCACTAATAATTATTGTAATTTCCTATTAGTAGGAGAAACGATGTGTTGCCATTATAATATCTAAGAGATAGTTGCTTTAGTCTATTGAAGAAATCTTTTGCTGTGGTTGTGAAATGTTACTGTTTTAGAAAAGGATGTAACTAATGGCCGTGGTTCTTGCAGTCCTCTTGGTCCCATAATGGTGTGTCTTTACTTTCTGATTGTTTCCAGTGCCAAGAAGGGAGCCAGGAGCATGTGAGCACTGACATGTTATCAAGCGCAAAGTGCAGAAAATGGATTTCTGCAGCTTGTTAATATTTTGCAATTATTTGTCCTGCCCTAGCTTGCATATTTGATTTGCCCTGAAGGATCTGTGGAAATGTGTGTTCACCTTCCATCTTATACCATCACATAAATTTGCTGTGAATTAGCTAGGTGACTCACTGGATAATATTGACTCACTTTACTGATGCAAAATCATATGATGTTTTCAGCATTTATTTAGAGTCTTTTCACAGCACTTACTGGCATGTTTGTTAAAATATGGTTGGTTTGACAGATGTATCAACCTATTTTATAAAGCTCTTACTATAAAATTTACAAGACAACATATTTTCTCACAAATGATAGTGTTGTACAGTGTTCCTATAGCAATCGGACAGTTTTGATGTGCTACCACTAATATGTTGAAGAGAAATTGCTTTAGATGTTTGTGTGTTTTATGCTAGATAATGTATTTGTTGTAATAGATTAAAGTTGAGGAATAAGAGTGTGATGGTACTGGTAACCCAGGGTATCCAGTAAAAGCATTTTGCAATGTATTACAAACATTCCAAAGCCCAGCCTTGAGGTCTGATAGAATTAAATTAGTGTGGCAATTTAACATGAATCACAGCAGTTAATCCCCCAGTGCATGCTGAAGCTGGCACCATCAGCTCTAATTTCCATTGAAGCAAAAGAAGGAGGTCAGTCTAGAACAGCAGCTGGACTGGAGCTGCATATATCTGTTCCACACATTCATTTCTAGGCTTCAGTTTATTGTCTGGCTTTGTCCAGCCCCTCAGAGCAGAGCCCCAAAGCCTGGCTGTGCTAGCGGTACTTTGTCCTTCCTTTGGTTCCCACTGCTCCTGAAAGGCAGAGCAGGATAATGGGAGTGGGAGGGGGCGTGTGGCTCTCTGCCCACCGGGAAGCTGCCAGCCTCCAGGGCCAGTCTTCTCAGCAGTTATCCTGCCAGCAAATCTGACCCTTACCCACCTGTGAATTAAGAGACAGAAGGGAAAGATTTCTCATTTTGAAGGAATTGAAAGGGAAAATAAAAGGGAGAGGGTACAGCCAGGGCATTAGAACAGCGGGGAATCCATAAGGAATAAATAAGGAAAGGGAGTAAAATGCTTTAATAAAGCAAAAATACTTTAATAAGGAAATTAAAAAGAAAAAATAAGGAAGAGTGATACCAAGGCATATGAAAATTGACTTACTCTGTGCATGGAAAGCCTGCATAGACACAAGGTTTATGGTGACAAAATATAAGAATAATTGCCAAGTGCATGGCCATTTTTGTAATCATTCAAGTTTTTTTTTTAGAAGATAACAATTTTAACACAAAGTTCTAAGCTTAAAAACCACAATGTTATTAAAAGAAATTCTTACAAATGTAGATGTATTTTATATAATACATGTACTTTGCCTTTATGTATTGTGTTGTATCTTCAAAATTTAAATTAACAGAAAGAAATGGGGATTATGGGGTTGGCAAGGCATGAAAATAATAAAATTAATTAGTGAGAAATCATTCATCCATTTTTTTCAATTTAAACCTCATCCCAAAGTCTTACTCTGTAATTTCTCAGCTACATAGCATAGGATGTTCAAAGGCACTAAAGCGGATCTCAGGAAGAGAGTAAACACTAATACTCAACATGTCTACAGGTCATTGTTTGTCTTTATATTACAGAGCTGCTTAAATTCCCATCTCTCTTCAGACTGAAAATAGTTGCTCTTATACAGCTTTAATTTTGCTCTTTATTGCAAAAGAATTTCATAAAGCTTTGCAAAGAAATTGCTGATGGCATTGGAGGCAGAGAGGCACAGAATTTTGTGAGGGTCTGTGATGCAGTGCAGGTATCTCTGAACAGGGGGCTGTGGAGGCGGAGCATCACTTGGAAACAAAGGTGGTGAGCAGCCTACAGCAAAGAGGTTTTCTTCCCACTAATGTGTTGGAAAAAGGGAAAAAGCATTTTGTTCACTCGTAACACAGGAAGCATATAAAGTGAGAAAGTCTGGTTTCACTGAAGTAAAAGAATTTTGGCGATGCCTTCACGGAAACAAGACTTTATCCTTTGCTAGGTTGTTCAAAATTGCAACAGGCTTAGTGGGGTAATTTATAAAGATTATAAATATTGCCATACCTATAATTAAGGACTATGTCAGCTGTTACAGCTTTACTCATTTTGAGGAAATGCAGTTGTAGACTACCAAACCAACCTTTAACTCTCCTGCCTGCATATTAGACAGTCTTTTGTAGTACAGTGAGAGTAATGCTCTGTGTCCAGTTGTGCCTCTTCAATGCAAATGGCACATTTATTTGGCTGTGTCCTTTGTGTACCTGTGTATTTGCAGAGTGGTACCAAGGCCTCTAAAGTGGCAATATGCAGATGCTAGGATGGAGTGAAAAGCAGGAATAACTTACATCTCCCCATCCTCTGCCTGTGCTTAGTTCAAGAACTTCCTGAGCCAGATCAAACCATAAATTCACCGTGACTAATTTGAGTAACTGACTTTATCTGATCAGACACGTATCGACTTAAATGTAGATTTAAGAGCAAGTCAATAGCCTGTAATCAGGCTATTGGCCCAGTGTTTAAGGGAAAACAATTTATTTCTTTCCATGGGTGTATAGTCTTCCCAAGGAGCTGAGAATGTGGCAGAAAGGAATTTGCCTTTTCACAGGTATCTCTGGTGAAGGAAGAAATTCTGTCAATGGTGCCATTGCTGTTTTGTAAGTATTTAAAGACCTATTTGACACACTTTAGCATTTATAGAGTTGTTTGCTTCAGAATATTTATAAAATTACTGTAACTAGAAATGGTTTACCAGGTCTATGTTGATTATTTTTCACTAGACTGTGACTGGGCAATCACAGAGCCCTCACAGGAAGTAGAAGAGAATTTGTCTTCAAAGAGAAAAGCCAGAATGAAAATATTACCGAAAAATATATTGTAATAACACATGTTTGGGTCAGGAGAGCCTCTGCAGGGGAGGAAAACAAGTAAGATTGCCTGGCAGGTCCCTTCATTGCTGGCCTTGGACTCCTTGCCTAATAAACTCTTGAGTAGAATTGAGAATAGTTCTTCCCCAAATAATCTAAACATTGACTAGTGTTTCCTACTTTAATGCATTAAAATATTTTTTTTAATACTGTGTTAACAGTTACTTTAGAATTAAACTTACTTTTCATGCTAATACAACAGATAAACAAAGAGGCAAATTCCCTCTTAGAAAGAACTCCCTTCACAACAGTGGTTACTTTTCCTATGTGTCAGCCCAGTGTTTAAGTCTGATTTCTCAACAGGTAGCTTTTACTTCAGAGAGACTATAAAATTTTCTACTTATATTTTTCAGATGTTTGATTTCTCTGGCATTTTCTGATGTGTTTGTGAGGCTGAAGTTTCTTGCCTGCCACAAAGAAATGGGAATTTTGTACTTGCAGCATTGTGGCTGCTGTGTGGTAGCAGGATAGAGGAGAGCCATGCCCCCTGTAAATTTGTCTGCTTATTTATATCAGATTTATGTCACTGATGGTAATTTCCAAAAATGGTTCCCAAAGTTGGGTTCTTAGTTTCATATCTGGAGGCTGATCTAGATTACCCGGTGAATATCCTGCAGAGAGGATTAAACTTCTTCTCTTGTTACTTGTTTTATTTGAAGCCCAGCTGGGCTCTTTATGACTCCACAAATTAGCAAATCTGGAGAGAAATGTGAGCCGAGGGTAAAACTGAGATCAGCTGGGCTTGGGCTGGGTCTAGCCATGCCTTTGTGTCCACTGGCAGAGCAGAGGGTGGGTAGGACTTCAGTAGTACTTAGATGTTGGAGTTTATGTGCCTGGGTTCCAGGGATAGCCCAATTTGTGTCTAGAAAGTAGAGGAATATATTTTTTTGTCTTCTGGGGGTTGAGCATAATTCATTTTGGACTGTCTCTGTTTTGCACACAGTCTGTTCCCTGCTGTTGCATGGATTACCAGGAGACACGTTCATGCTCTTTGAGTTTTCCTCTGCTCATTTTGTGGCATTCAGTAGTTTAAACTGGTCTCTTGCCTTTTGTACAATAGATTTGCTAAAGGATGTTGGCCAAGAACTGTGTGTTTTGGCCTGTGCAATTCCGGAATCGATGCTGTGTGGTCTCCCCTGGCTAAACTTCTCTGATGTGGGTTTATGCACTCGAGGGAGGCTTGTGTCTGTAACCCAGCAGGTTCCTTCCGGCCTTAAAGCACAGAGTTAGTCTGAAACATGTCTTCTGCAGAAGCTGTAGTGAGCTGTGTATTTTTTTTCATCACCCAAGCCCTTGGCCACTCAAGCAGTGTGAGGAGGAAGGACTCTCACTGTCCCCCTGCAGTGCCACCCACTGCCTTCAAGCCCTTCACCACCACTGCCCGTGTTGCTGCAGAGTTTGGCTGCTTTCAGCTGTGCCTCCTCGATCATGAGGCAGAGTGAGTGCAAGGCATGTGAGCTTAGGTGGTAAATTAGTGCATGTTGAGCAGCCTGGTTGTTAGCCAGGCTGTTACTACTGTCACAGAACCACAGAATGGGTCACTTGGAAGAAACCTCTGGAGATCAGCTAGTCCAACCTCCCTGCTCAAGCTGGGACCCCCAGAGCATGCTGCTTAGGACTCTGTCCAGATGGCTTTTGAGTATCTCCAGGGAAGGAGATTACAGTTGGTATAAAGCTAACACAGCTGTGTCTGCAGTTAAGCTTCAGTGTCAGCCATGTCCATATATTAGGAATTTGTGTCCAGAAGGCTCATTAAACTCTCCAGGTGCTGGGTATTTCTCTTCCAAAGGGTATGTGCCTGCTCAGGGACACCCTGCTTAGTGAATAAGCTTGTTAAACTTCAGAGAGGCAGGATAGTTTAGTTTACTCATTTTCTCTTGATGGTAACTAGTAATTGCGAGCAGGTAATTAACATCCTCCAAAACCCCTGAGAAAATAAATTGCTCACCCTGAAACCATTAAAGCACCATTGATGTGCTGTTAACCTAGGGGCCAACTGCACCCTTAAACCGTGGGGATGTCTGTATGACCCAGGGCACAAAATTAAAGAAATGTGTGTGGGAATGCACAGTCCATCCCTCCCCTTTGAGGTGTCACCGAGGTCATGTCACATTGCACATTTTTGCATCACTGCTTTCATAGCCAGTCGATAGTTTCTGACTCCAAAATCTATTGACCAGCTGCTGATTGGGTGAGAGGTAATTGCATAAGCTAAAGGGGAGAGCATCCCTTGGGCTGGGCTGGCATCCTGTGAGGGTGCTTTTGGCACACACTCCTCTCCAGGCATTCAGACATGTTGTTTAATGTTTAATGTTCTGTCACTTGGCAACTACGTGGCCAGTTATGGTGAAAGAAAGTTACAAAGTATGAGCTGCACAAGGACAAAAATAATGTAAATATTTTGAGGGACAGAATGCATAAGCTATATTCTGAGGAAAATACTATTGGACTGTCTTGTGTGACTTCCAGTATTCTTCATTTTTGTACTGTCTGCCGAACTAAACTAAGGTTCAGCAAAGGGTGACTAATACTGTAAGAATATTGTAATGAGTATTAATTAATACTTTGCAATTTAAATCAGAGACAATCTGAAGTAGATCAGAAAAAAAATCTTGCGAAAAAAATGTACTACAAATGGGGTTGCTTTGTCTGCTATTCCTCACAGCACCATTAATCAGGCACAATACTCCAAGGCACAAATTATGTCATTCTGCAAGTTTTCCTGACTCTGCACTTACTAATTTTGCAAAGCTATTGTTTCATTAACACTGGCTTTGTAGTTGGTATTTTATCTTGAATTAGGCATACAAGAAAGGAAAGAAGAGAATTCTTTTTTTTTGCTCTTTCCCGTTACTTTCTATTTCTTGTAGCAGATCCCCACTCTGAGTCTGTGGAGTCCAGGCAAACCTCCTGTCACAATTCCTGTAGAAACAACTATAAAAATCTCTCAGCCTGGGAGGGACCTCAGAAGGTCAGTAGTCCTGCTTCCTGCTCAGGATAGGATTGGCACCAAATTTAGGCCCCAGGGCTGTGGAAGGTGGGGTTTCCTGTCAGGTGCTTTGAGGACAGAGACTCCAAAACCTCCCTGGGCCCCTGCTGCAGTGCTTAGTTATCCTTACAGTGAAATGTTTTCTGTTGGGGCTTTCTTGGCTTACTTTTTAATGACCAATTCATTTCTTGTTCCCTGGCTGTGTGCACCCTGGCTAATCCTTGCTCACCTCATTGTAAATATTGGCAGGTGTCTCAGGGCATGTGCACCCCCTCCCTGCCCATCTTTGGATTCCACAGTTAGGCTTGGTGGAGTTGATCCGTATCCTTACTATACTGGAGGGCCCAAACTAGATATAATCTTTCAGGTGCAACCTAGAAATAAGGAGGTTAGTAAATATTCCTGAAAAATTTAAATTACTGTAATTGCTTACAGTCCATGTGAGAGTGACAATTCAGTATTTGTTTCTTTGTTATCTTCAGTTTAAAATTCTTCTCGCTTCCTTACGAAAAATCTGCATTTGACTGTTTAATGCTCATGTGTGGCTTTCCTTTACAGAGGGTTGTTTCCTCTGGGTTGCAGCATCACAGGGCCATTGGTCTTGCTCTGGGAAATGAGGAAGTTGTGAAATTGTTTCTATGAGTCTTTTATCATACTACTGAAGTAGGGGAGAAACTGTATTCTGGAAATCAATAGCTTTTAAGAAGAATGAGAGGTTGTGCAGGATGACTTAAGTGAAAATAAGCATTCAATGTTACATTCTGGTTGTGTGGTCCTGGGATTTATAAACAGGACTATGTACTAGTGTAGGGACTGGTTATTACTGCTGTCAAGAAGCATCAGTTACCATCTCCAGCTAAGGAAACAAACAGGTTGCTGGAAAAGTGGTCAGAGTCAGAAATGCAGCTTCAAAGTAACCCCGAGCACGGAGTCCTTAAGCACCATTCCCTGCAGAGTGTTCAGTGCCATAGATAAAAACCTTGAGGGAAGATTTGTGATTCTAGCTATGAAGTTACCATAACTTTACACCATTATAATTAGTGAGAACAACTTTCCATTAAATAAACTTTTAAACCTTTACACAGAATAAAATACTACATGTGGAAGAGGTTCACTAAGTTTTGAAGTGGGTGTTAATTTGCCTCTTCTAAACTGGTTGGTGCTTAGAGATTAAGCTGATAACAGTTCTTGAGACAGCTCAAGAGCCAAGAAATTACTTTTGTTGTGATTGAATACCATTACAAAGTAAGAATTTAATATATATCTGTCATGTTTTCATGTTATAATTAATGCTAGAAAGATACCATGTACCACTGCTCTTTCTAACTGCTTATGACCTGTTCCACGTGGTGTATACAGGAAAATCAGAAGACGGGGTTGCTGGTAAAAAACCTCTGCCTTCATGTATTCTTATGTTTACTATAAACTATTTACATGTCTGTTCTTCATATGTGCAAATGTATGTGTACGATGAGTATACCTGTGGAAAAGCATCAACCAGTGAGTCAATAGATCCTCGGTTCTTTGGTTTTCACTTTTATATGCTTTCTATTTTTTAAATTGTTTTCCTTAGGTTGTGGTTGAATTGTCAGTTGGCATTAACACACACAGTGGTAAAATCAGGAGTAGTTAGAGGCTGGCTTACCAGGTGTGAGCATAACTGGAAAATAAGTGTTGTAAGCGTCTGACACAGAGCTCAGCAAGGGCAGTAAATCAACATTGAACCGGCAAAGGCTGTTAGTACCTCTTAGATGTTGGCTGTCCCACAGAAACCATAAAGGAAAGGTGGGAGTGTTTGATTAGGTTTGAGTGTGTGTGAAAGCAGCACTGGGACGGCAGGAATGCTGGGTTCCCTCTGTCGTCCTCTGGTACAGAAAGGAGGTCACAGATGGATTGGCAAGGTGGGGGTGTGAGGCAGCTCCCACCTCTCAGCCCAGGGGCAGAAGGAAACCGTGAGCTGGGACAGGCAGAGTCCTGGCCCAAAGCAGCCCTGCTGTGCAGAGCCAGGGCCAGGGCAGCCCTCAGCCCTGGGCACAGGGCTTGGAAGGCAAGATGGGCACGGCCCTCCTTGTGCCACGCAGAAACATCCTGCATTCCCCTCGAGGCTGTGCCTTGAACCAAGCCCTGGCACTGCTGCTGGGAAATCCCTTGGCAGCTCCTCGGATTTTGCTGTAGTTGACAACTCTGGTGCTGCTGTGTATTTCTGTTATCTCATGTTTGTAGCTGTTTAATTTTGTATTTTGGTATTGTTGGCAGCACTAAATCACATGTTTAGACTTCCATAGCCACTCTAACTGGAGAACTAGCACAGCCATACTTTGGACACTAAAGTTGGTGTTCCTGGTTGTGAGTGAGCCCACGGAAGAAGCCCGATTTCCATGCTTGGTATGCAGCTCTGTTTGGGCTGTGAAAGTATCTGCTGTGTTTTAATAAAGTCCTTTCAGAAAATTTAATGTTGAAATGTAAGGAAATCTAAGTAATTGGTAAAGCCCATTTGTAAACCACACTGAAGGGTTTTTGCTATTTCTCCTGGAAGTACTGTCTAATTATATTACATGTGCTTCACAAGAAAATTTAAACTTAATAAAATGGAAATAACAAATCTATTGAATTACAGCAGATAAATATTTAGAGCATTTCCTAATAGCAGAATTTTACGATAAACAACACTAAAATTAATACTGGTTTAAACACATTGCTCTCATGTATTGCATGCATAGGCTGCTGATGCTAAGGGTGCTGCATGAAACAGAGCATTAAGTGTAAACCTTTCACTAGTGACTCTTAGCTGATAATAAATCAAGAATGGCTTCTTGAGCCAGCTCATTTCTGAGCTGTGCCTCTGATAGGTTCACTGAGGCTTTTAATACCCCTCAAATGAGCTCTCTTTGTCATTGTGTATCTAGTAGCTTTAACAATTAGATCAAGACATTTTTAATACCACTTTTCCATATTTTAAAAATATTTCTTAAAGCTTAAAAGGAAATGTCTTTTTGAGGGAGGAGTAGTTAACTCAGCCCCACAGGTTTCCCAGGGAACCTGTTGGGGCTGTCAGGGGGAAAGTGACCTTAAAAGGTACCTCATCAATTCCCTTTGTCAATAGAAATTTAAAAACACAACTCCCTTTCCCATATGTTGTCCTAGAGAAATATTTCCCCATTGAACAGGAACATTTACTTTCCCAGTAAAAAAAGAAAAAAAATTTAAAAATTCTTCAGCCTGAACTTGGCAAAGAATGTCTCTGTTTAAGAAGTGCCACCACATGTTGCTTGCCCAAGTGATAGCTTTTGGGGGAGCCTGCTGCTGCCAGGGGCTGTCAAATACATTTTGGTATTAGAAACTATAAAAAATGAAATTAAATACACAGCTCTTGGGGTTCTCACGTGGCTTATGATTCATTTCCTGAAAATGTGTTTGACTGCATTTGGATGAGCTTGCCCAGGCTTTGTGTGCCATGGCAGCATGGGAAGCTATTTTCAGAGGAAAGCTAAGTCCTGGGCCTGCTCAGGAAGCTGGGGTATTTGTTTTTTCATGTCATGTATTTTAGATATGATAGCATAAGATTGCCAGCACAAGACAATCCTAGTATAAGATTAGCTCAGTTAAAATTAGGAGGGCCTTCAAAAATAAATGAGAGTGGTCCAGCTCGTACAGAGTTTTTGGACAGATTACATTTAGTCATCATTAGCACTCATGTGCTTGGTTTTTTCCAGACTTTGGCAAGCCCTGCGGAGATCAGAGAATATAAATACCTTTCCAGTCCTGCATCCCTCATCAATCCCCATGTAATTACAGCAGCACTCAGAATTTAAGAAATTCATTCTAAAATAAGAGAATTAGGTTTGTGTTTGATGGATCAGGAACTGAATGAAGGTGCTGTCTTCTGTGTGTATGTTTTTGCAATAGGAGGAAAAGTCACTTTAATTAAAGATGCTGTAGTTTTATTCAGACATTTATTTAAATAAGTGATTCAGGATGTAGAAGAGGAATCTATCTGCATTCCAGCCTTTAGCTGTGGCTTTTTCTCCTGCACTGTTGCTATGGAGAAGCATATAAATATTTGTATCACAAACTAATTTTACTTCACTTATAGATGGCATGGAAATACAGATAAAAATGGTAAAGAAAAGTAGTTGTAGGTGTGTTTTAGCATGCAGAGTAGTGTTTTGGAATAGGTTCAGGCCCACACTAGCAGCAAAGAAAAGGTAGAAGGTGCTGTGTTGAAGCATTTGACATCTTTGTATTCCGTATTGTGGGATAGAAACTGAATGATAGTGTACACTTTATTTGCAGTTTTGTCTTTTCCAATTTTGTTGTAGCATTGTTAGATACTTCTCTTTCTAACAGCTCATGTCATGGGCCATTTCTTTGAGATCAAATACAAACGTAAAAGAAACAACTTCAGCTCAGTAGCACACGTCCATCCTCCACTGGGGGAATGATAAAGAACCCACGCAGCAGCTTAGGGCTTGAAAGCTGCATAAGTTGTTTCTTCCTGTGATCACTCACATTTCTTCATGCCCAGCCTTTTTGTTTCCTTGTCTGCCAAATTGCCTCCAAGGAGGCAGCCATGAGTGAATTCCAGCGGTGCTGTGCGTCTCCTTGCCTCTTCTCCTCAGCCTGTCCTTTGGGCTGCTCTCCCTCTGATCTCCTGCCTGTGACTGTTGCCTTTTTTCTTTGGGGGCTTCAGTCACTGACTATTCTTTGGTATATCAGGGTGGTTCCAGCCTTCCCGATGTTTCCTGGCCCTTGGCTGGCAGCCCCCAGGTGATGTGGGAGAGATGTTTCAGCACAGTTTAAACTCTTCCTTGTTGCCTCTCTAAGTTCCCTGTTACCCAACAGTCTCTTTAACAAGAAGCTTCACAGAGTGGCTGTGTTTCCTTCTACTCAGCAGATATTTTCATCACCTGGGATTGTTATCCGGGTTTCACATCGAGATCTCTCTGGTGACATCCCAGGATAATGAAAACAAAACTGGTTATCAACAGGATTGGAAATAACACGTATCACCATAGCAGTCTGCTACCACCTTCTTATATCACACGGTGTTTTTATTCAATCCAACAACAACAAAAAGAAATACTGAGTAACAGTTAACAGCTTGTTGCAATGGGAAGTGGGGGCAGCAGTTTGTCAGTTCATTGGCCTTTAGAGATCAGCTTAAAAGGCTAAATATTTAAGGCTAAATGACTTTCATGTAAGGCATTATTCATCACAAAAATAATGAACATACAAATTGCACTGCCATTTGATGAGTGTTTTGGTGGACAAAAGTAACGCCTCTGTTAAAATCGCATATTTTGTAAAAATCAGGCGTGACAGACTGGTGTTCTCGGTTTTTAAATGCTCAAGCTCCTTTTTTTGGTGTGGTTTTATTACTCGGTTGGGTTCTGGGGTGTCCTGCGTTGGGTTTGTGTGACTCGTCCCGCTGTGCTCAGCGCTGTCCCGGTTCTTGTCTCCCCTGGCAGCAAATGAAGCTGGCGGCGGAGTCGCTGAAGGAGTGAGCGGGAGGAGCACGGAGCACTGAGCGTGACCGGGGCGGAGCCGCCGTCTGTGGGCCTGTGCGACCCTCCAGCACCTACCGAGTAGGTGGCACCTGCTTACATGAGACTTGGTAAATAATCCTGGCCTGACACCGCAAAAAACCTGTATTTTCTGCTGCTCTCCTTGTTTGTCCTATGCAAGTGCTTGTGAAGGTAACACCAAGTAAAGCACTCCAGCCTCTGCCAGGTCTGCATAAAATCTGCCAGACTCCCTGTGCTTTGAGTGATTGAAAACAGACCCTGTGAGGAAGCATCCAGAAGCTAGCTAAAATTTTCAGCTGCAACTTTCTAAAGGGGGAAAAAAAAAAGCAAGCTATTATTTAATTTACTCTCCCTTTATGGTTATTGCCCCTTTTGTTCCTTCATTACAATAGCTAATCAATCCTCTATTATTTCAAAGATTTGCTTATTAGCTACTGCTTGTCCACAGCAAATTAATTTAAGTATGTTATACATTTCATAGGGAGCAAGAATGTATTTCATTGTGTGATCTGAGAAATAGCTGAACATAAATATTTATAGAGTATGTATTATATACTCCTGTTTGCTAGTTCTCTAAACAGGTTTGAGCTAAAATCTTTTCAAAAGCTAAGTAAAAAAAAATTTAGTATATTACAGGTTGCTGATCAGTGACTTGTGAAGCATATTTATTTTCTAATTTATATTGGATTTTAGTATCACTCCCCTGGATTCTGAACTGCAGCATTGTATGAATGGATCTTCTTCTTGGTTAAATGAACTAACAGTAACAGATCAATTAAACTTGATACACCAGTACTTGTGTTTGTAGTGAATATCTGTTTTGGTTTTCCTTGCTTTTCACAAAAAGGTAGCTGTTCTAATGTTTCATTGTTTTCTGGCAGCAATAGGACCAAAATCTAGAGTGTTTGCTCCTGTGACTCTGAGACAGTTTATTTTTGGCTCCTGTGATGTTCAATTTTGGTAGATGTATGTGGTACTTGCTAGAATGGTGTTCACAAAAATCTGCTGCTGCCATAATTAAGGTATTTGCCCACATTGCACATTTCAGATTTCTGCCACAAGGCCCCACAGCAGATTAATGTAACTAAGCCAAAATAATGTATTTTGTCTGTAACTAAAAATTAGGATTTCTCAGGCTTTGCAGGTGTGACCCAGTAAGAAAATGACTGTTCCCCTGGGAAGAGGAGCAAACCTGCGCTATGGCTACTCTGTTCTTGCCTCTCCCACTGCTAGTCCCCCACGCTGCTGCTATTTCAGGGGCATCTCATGGGCTGCTGCTTTCACAGCCTGTTTCTGAAGCAGTGGCAGGGCTGTGGCTGCACACGCTCTGCCCTGAGGATCTCTGAGGGAAGCATGTCACCCTTCCTGTACTGCTGTAGAGATCCCAAAACAAAATGTTTTTTTAGGAGGGGACCAGTATATTCTCCATGGAAACTGCCCATCTTTGCAGTCTCCTGCCCACTTTGATCTGAAGTAGCTCGTGTTTCTTCAAGTTTTAACTGCCTGGTCAGTGTTTTCAAGTGAGCAGTTCTAGAGAAGAAAAATCCTGTTGGAGCATGTTCTTGTGGCCTTGGAGCCATTTTGAAGGGATTCTGCTGCTCTGCTAATTGATGGTGGTCTGGCAGTGTGCAGTTGGTGTGTTCTGCTGATGGCAGCTGTATCAGGTGTCTGGAATAACTTTCTAAGATGGGCTAGAAAAGGAATCTGTTAACTGTGATCATGTGAAACAAATAGGTCACCTTCTGCAAAATTGATTTCATGATTTTCCTTGTGGGGTCCATTTATTTTGTTTTTTGTGGATTAACAGGAAAATCTCTAGTGAGGTGTAAGTACCCAGTGACTTCAGATAACAGTTGGCTGTTGCCTTTGCCTTGGGCAAATCCCTTCACTTCTGCTTAGTTTCCTTTGCCATAAACAGGGATGATACTGTTCTTAGGTGCATTCTCCACCTAAAGTGAGGAGATATGGAGGAATTCTGACCTTCCATGGTGTGAGAAGTATGGGACTCCTTTGTTTAATAGAGATTAAAGTTTGTTCCCTATACTGAGAGAACTCTTGTTTTAGCATCACAGATGCTACATGGTCATGACAGAGACTGTTTCTGTTCTAAAACACACACTTTAGCCTGCTGAGAAATGTTCCCTCATAGTGCCAAGTCGTATTTTGTCACTGAACTGAAATCTAGCTCCTGTTCCTCTGTATGCAGCTCTTTGTCCTTTCACTGGGGAGGTGTTCCTGTGTTTCATACTGTTTGGTACAGGGTTTTGTCTTTTGGATTTTTTACACATTCACAGTGGCATCTATTTTCATTTCTCATTTGAGAGAAGAAAACTCATTCTGTCTGTGCTCCTGAATGTGTTGTTGCCTTTCTGCCAAAGGTGCAAGTGTAAAAATTGTGGGATGCCAGGGATGAAACTCACTGACCAAAATCAGTTGTCAAGTGAAAATGTCAGAAGGAGTAAGATATTTGTCAGTAGCTGCCATTCACAGGGTATGGAACCGGAATGTCTGTTCCCAGGTCCATGGCAGGGTCCCTACCCGGCTGAGAGCACACACCTCTAGACAGCCATGGCTCTGGGCCCATCAGGAGTGCAGGCCAACAGACAGGGGACTGTGGCAGTTCTGCCAGCCCCTGGGTCTAAGCAATTAAATAAGTTTATCTTGGGTCTCAAGCTTCAGGGAAAAACCAAGGATGAGGCTGGAGCATCCTGTTTGGGAAGATGACTGTGTGGGAGTAGCCTGTATCTGTCTGTTAAGACTTGGATTTTACAAATCTCCTTGGCAGCAACAATAACAATCCAAGAAAGCTGTTTTTAAGAAGAGCACCCATAAATCACTTGCTGGTGATACAAAAGTTCTCTCATCAGGTGTGTTGTGAGTACAGGTCTAATTGTGTGGCCCAGAGGGAGCTGCTGACTCAAGATATCTACTGAGGACAACAGAAGAGGAAAACACTCATTACATGGAAAGGTTCCACTGTAAGCAGGCAAGCAGTTACAGATATTTTAGCCTATCTGGACCTGAGGGAATTGATCTTGAATCTCATTCAGAGAAATCTGAGTTTACTTCCTTACTCATGTAAGCAAAGCCGCTGGGAACAATGCCTCCTACTGCGATGTGCTTTCCTCAGGAAAGCTCTGCCATGCCTCACCCAGGAGCTGGAGGGGCCAGGGCCAGGCCCGGGCTGACAGCAGGGCCTGGTGACTCAGTGCCAGCCCTGGGGGCTCTCTCTGCACCAGGGCTTGATACAAAGCACTGTGGGGATGGCCTCTGTCATCACGGGCATCCTTAGGGCACGCTGGGCTCCTCAGCCCTGGCTGCCAGGGCTGTCCCAGTACTAGAGGAGCCTGTCCAGGCTGAGGGCACGTGGCACACAACTGCCCAGAGAGAAAAGCAGATCCTGCCTCCCCTGCTCTGTATTTCTCAAGAGAGAGCAGTGAGAGGGAGGAAATAGGAAGATGTTACACAAGGGCTTGCTGAAATGAATTCCTGAGATCTGACATGACTCATCAGAGAGCCTGATGAAGTCTGTGTTACCTCTCTGTGCTTCTCAGGCCCTAAACTTGCATTTTTCTTACAACATAATTCTCCCATCAGATGGGAAAATAGAGGTCATGTCTTTCTTTACCTTATGTAATAAGACTTTACTCTGTCACTAATACAGGGTTCTTGACTTTCAGAAATTGACGTCATTTGTAATACAAGCAGATAGGCCAAACCGAGTCATCTTACAATTACAATTTAAAACTAAAAAAGTAAAGAAATAGCCAGAGCCTGTGGCTCAGGGAGGGAGCAGGCTAAGACAACTGCAGAGACACTGTTCTGGAGAAGGGCAACCCCGCAGTCCCTCTGAACACCCTATGGATGTGACTTCAGTGAGGGAGCCTGGCTGGCTGCTTGCCATCAGCATCGCAACAAGTGAGTCATTGCTACACTTTCCCAAGTACAGCCATGTCAAACACCTACTATTGAAAGCAAGTTACCATTTGCAATTAATGACAAATCAGTTCTGATTCATTCACATAAACTTAACCGTGGGAAAGGCTAACAGGGTGGTTGGGTTGTCTCTGATGTTTGTGGGCATTCCAGCTTGCCCATGATCCCTGTTTATTGCCAGCCAGCTGCATTGGGATTTCACTTTATTTGCTAATGAAAAAAATCTGACATGAAAAGTATCTGACCTGCACCTACCAGCTACTGAGACGTTACTGCTTGGCCTTGCATTTCAAGATGTGTTAGCCCTTCTGGTCTTGGTCAGTCACAGCCCTGCAAATTCCTTGGCCACTCCTTTCCTGCTACCACTTCCGCCCCGTTTTGCAGTGACCAGAGCTGGGAAGCTCCTCAGCAGGGGCAAGGTCCCAGCTGCACAAACCCACAGGTGCAGCTCTGCACAAGTGCCCTGGCTTAAAGCAGCGGGCACTAACTGGCTTGTATTCCCACAACCTGTTCCATGCCCTGCGTCCCTGGGTCCACACCTGTCCTGGCTGGTTACACTTCGTGCTCCAGGAGCAGTTAAATCGCTGCAGCAGCACAGGCCACCACCAACAGACTCCTCTGAGGGACAAGATGCCAGAAGCCAGCCCGCTCCCAGGCAGCTCCATGCACCTCACTGCAGCACAGGCTGGTGGGGCTGGCACTGCTGCCCTCCCCTGCTTTTACTATTACCTGCTTTATGTTACAAAGAACAATGGTCTGAAGTTCTGCCTGAGGAACAGCTCCCTCGGCCTTGGGACAAAACACTCGGCAGGTGAGGACTGTGACAGCTGTTTAGCCCAAATGACTGCATTGGATGGCTGCAAGCTCACAAAAGGCTGTCCGTGCACACACAAAGCCGGGCTCTTGCCAGGCCAGGCCAGGCCCTGGCTCTCCCCAGGCGCTGCAGCCAAGCCCGTGCCGCCCTCACACCCCGAACGCCGGGAGGTACAAACCCCATCCACGTGCAAGGACTGGTTATGCATCAATCAGGATATCACTTTTATTAACTGGATTTGCCATTTCTGTCGCACACCATCAATGTTTGTACAATGAAAAAGCCAAACATTGCCAGAAGCAATAAGATCAGTTGATATTTCTGTACCCTCTTAACATACATGGATTCTTTCTTGGTGAGAAATTTTTATATTTCTGTTCATTAATTCTGCTTATTTAGACTGCTACTCTTAAAATTCTGTGTCAAGATTGTCACATCTTAAATACAGATTAAGTTGCTAGAGGTACATTATTTTTTATATATTTTTATATACACACATACAGAAAAATACAAGACTAACTGCTTTTCCACAATATTTACTTTATACACTACTGTAACTATATGCAACTCTTAAAGACACGTTAAGGGGTACAAGAAACTGTTTACTTGCTCTAAATAGTTTGGTCCAATATTATCTTAATGTAGTGGTTATTCTCGCCCTTCCTTTTACGTGACGACATAACACGACGTACACCACATGCACAATCATTCACCTATCAACAGAGGGGGAGAGGACAGCACTCAGACTAACACATCTGTACACATCTGTACACCCAGAGGTCCAACCAGCCACACACGACTATAAGGCTATGATACAACTATGCAGCATAAATGGTCAACACTGCTGTTCTAAAGTGAGCACCATATATACAGTCGTATATAAAAACATTGGAAACAAAATACACCCGGGGTTAGTTAAAAGGTGCCATTCCAAGGCTGTACATATCAGGAAAGAGTATTTACAATACTTGGAAAAAAGCTGCAACAAATAAAGTTTATTGCCAATGCCCTTTATAAACTTGTCTCCTACGTGGACGTTACGCTCACTGTCTGTGAACCACACATCTCGTTTCTGGCCCTTGGTAAGATCCCTGCCCAAAAATTTCAAGCAATTATGTTCTATGGCTTCACCCACACGCTGATGCTTGTAGCTTTTAACTAAACTGCAACTAGAGATTAAAACTTCAAGAAGTGGAACACTTCTCCTTTGCCTTGGTCTGGAAGCAGAGCCCTCGGCTCAGCTCGCCAGGAAGGACACCCCATGCACTTCAGACTCTCTGGAGTCTCGCAGGAATCACAAGAGCTGTCGTGAGTGAGCTGTGGCCATCCCGACCCAGCCGTTCTTTGGTGCTCTGCTCCCTCCGCAGCAGACACAAAACGCTGTATTGACCATTCTGAAAGTGTTACAAGATGCTCAACAGTGTCAAACTCCTCTGGGACACCCAGGGTCTGCCCAGGGCGCTGCTACATAGTACCCCCACTTTCACTAGCATTGCTCAGAAGACCCAGTGCACAGCATGAAAAAATAAAACATTCTTGCCCTTCCCAAAACTAGGAATCTGCAATATATTTTATTCTAGATAATAAAATTCCACAAAGTTAATTCATCTGGTCAGAAGTATCCTTTTGTACAGAAATATTCTAAATCAAGACCTTGCCGTGGCAACGGGACACCTGACAGGAAGGCTCAGAGCTGTGAAACACTTTCCTACAGGCTATTTTAAATGGACTTTATGAACAGGTGTATTACTGAGGGAAAACAAGTGGTGTACATGTGGGGAACAACAGAATTTTAAGTCTTAAAAAGAGGAATAATAACAAAACTGCAAATGACAATAATTTCAATGTGAATCCAATTACCTAAAGGTTTTCCATCCCTCATTGCCTTTGGGAATCTCAGGGAGGGGAGGCGAGAACAGCAGAGAGGGTTTACAAGGTAAAAACCTAAAATACTAAGTGTCATGATATACTACTAACAAAAGTAATACATACAAATACTTTATTTTCAGTTAGCATGTAAAAACTCAGAAGTAGACTTAATAATTTACCTTTGTTATATTAAAAAAGATTGTCTGCTTGTAATATTAACATATTTCTATGGGAGAAAGCTGCCTTAAAAATCTACTTGCCTCTTTTTTTTTTTTTTTTCAAAGAAAACTGCCTCTAGCAAAACAAGATCTTTTCAGCTTGATTTTTGATTTTCACAACTTCATCCATATCATAGCTTAAGACAAATAGGTGTGGGTTTAAAATCATATTTCAAGATCACTAATTTTCAGTGCATCTTTGCTTTGTACAAGCCTTGGAACATCTGAAAGCTCCCTGAAGAGTTTTCAGCATCAAAACATTATTGCTTTGGTTCTGTTTCAGACACATAGAAGTATGCCACATATCACATATTTTAGTTTTCACAGAAGGTCAGAACAAGAATTAACATTTCATAAGCAAACAAAAGCTTCTGTCTCTAAGTTTAAGTGCAGAACATGAAACTTCTAAGTGCTTCATTTACATTAGGATCTAGATTTTTATTTTAATTTAATCCAGATCTTCCATAGTAAAATTATAAATGTAAAAATTACACAATAAAATATTCTGTTGTGTTGAAAAAGAAAAACATATCTGCTAGCAGCATGCAAAGACCATGCATTGTCATACCATCAAGCAAACACAAAATTAAAGTATAATAAATAACTGCTCAAAGCCCACTTAAAAATCTTAAGACAACAAAAGGGGGTCCGTGACAAGGTGTTCACAGCTCTGACCAGGAAGAATGACGCTGTCAAACAGATCGAGCTGTTCAGGTCAGGTCAAATGACGTGACAACAACTGGTTTGACTGGAGGTACACAGCAGCCCCTCCTTTGGGTTCCGCTGAATATTCACAGATATCTTTTCACAGAGAGGTAGTTGTAGCACATTGTTTTTCAAGTTCCTGTTCTTTAGCCGTTCCAATTCGTTTGTTGTGTCTGACATTTGGTCGGAAAAAAATTTTAGGCTGCCCAATGATGAAGCCTGGTTTGCACTTCCGCTGGAGCTTATACACATTTTCCACGTTGATTTCTCCTGTACTTTTACACTGGAAAAGGACAGATTGTTTTGAGGATCTATAATGTATTTCGTGCTGCCGTGAATCTGTGGACCTAGGCAAAGGCTCATTAGCTTCAGGCTTTCAACCAGTTCCCCTGCACTTCTGGATGACAGCTGCATCGAGTTTCCAGATCCAGCGCATCTCCGAGTGGAACCCGAGGTGGTGTTGGTGCTCCCACCAGAGCCACCGGAGGGACTCCCCCCGCCTTTGTTGTTATCGCCTGGGCTCGTTTTGTCCACCCCTCCGTTTCCATTGCTTGGTTTGCTTTGTCCACCACCATCTCCCTGGCTGCCAGGCGGCCCTTCGCTGCTATCCCGTCTGTGCCAGGAGTAAGTGAACCCGCTGTCCTTGTCCAGACGCCTCCTGCTTTCCGAGTCGTCGTCGCTGGTTTCGGAGCTGCTGCAGCTGGAGCCCCGTCCCTGGCTTTTCCTCCGGTGGTAGCGTTTGTGCACGGTGCTGGGCGAGGCGATGTTCATCTTTAACCTGCTGAGCTTTGGGGGCAAGTTCTCGTCCATGTCAAACTCGTCATCGGACTCGCCCTCCTCGAAGATCTGGTTGAGGACTGGCGCGCTCTTTCTCGAAGTAAGACGATTTGTAACCGAAGGCTTACGACGCAGAACAACTTGCGTAGAAAGAGAAATAGGTTTTTTATCTTCCTCGTCCTCCTCTTCATCTTCTTCTACTCTGAACAAGCACTTCCGGCCACTTGTGGTGGGTTTCAAGCTCACCGATGGCACTGCTGAGAGTGCTGGCCCAGCCAGCTCAGGGATCTCTTCCTTCTTTGCCGAATCCCCAAGGGCCTTGCTCCGGTGCCCGTTGAGAACGTTCTCAGCCGTGCGAGCCGGCGAGGACTGAGGAACTGTCGTGTGGGAGAGAGGGGTTGCTGTCAGGTCATCCTCCAGATCCTGGGGGACATCAATTTTTGTCGGCCACGACTGCCTGCATAAAAAAATTGAAGATAAACAGGAAGTTACATCACGGCAAGCATTTCAGAACTTACAAGGAAGTGTAAGATCTGCACCAGAGAAGCACAAGTACTGACACACAAACTGGGCTCCTGAGAGGCATGTCTGTAAACAGCAGTACTGAGTGACTGAGCACAAGGAACTGTTCTCAGAGAATGTGCATTTCTTTAGAAATGCTGCTATTTGAAAGGAACACCATCTATACAAGAACACAGTTTGGAAATTATGTTGGTTACTGTCAAATAAAAATTTAAGATTTCACTGCTCTCAGAAAATGAATTAAGCAATAAAAAAAACTTGAAGTAATTGTGTCTCAAGAAAATAACCTGAGATTGGTACAGAGCCACCAGTACCTAGAGGAAGGTACAAGCCTATTCAAGCACAACTTAAGTAAGATAGTATTGCAAACTACTTTTAATCTGAAGCTTCTGGGGCTTTCCCCCCAATATTCTTAATATCAAAATAAGGTTAGAGTTAACACAAGTGAGACTCAAAAGGTGAGTCAGATGAAACAGTCTCTCATTCTCACCAAGCTCTATTCTACAAAGTTCCCTTTAATTTTAAACACATGCAAACTGAGAACATACATTTATTTGTCCTTAGCTGAGAATCTGGAATAATACAACTGCATGAATTGAGAACTCAAGCTGCTTAAGAATATGACACTTGAATGAACTGTAAATGCCAGTTGAAAATGTATGACTCTATAATAGCATTAGCTCAAATCAAAATGAAAGTAACATGAGTGTGCATCAGTTTTACAAGCAGGCAGCTGATGTCTTATCTCCAGTACCTTAAGCTACTATCTAATGATTTGTATTTAACTTTCAATCTTAACATATATTGTAATTTTCCAATAATGCACACAGAATAAAGAACAAAGACTGTCAGTCTTTATTTTAAAAGCCTAATCAAAAAAAACAACATCTATCAACCAACACGTTAACACTGAACAAATCTTCTACTTCTTCACTCAGCATAAGCCCCCCATTTCTTGTCTTTCCTTTTAAAAAGTTTGCCAGTCTCTTCACTTAACAAAAATACCGTGGCTACTGCATGAAAAGCTGTAGTAGAAACCTCTTCACATTTTGTGAGTACCAAAAGAAAAGGCTGCATGGCTCCATAGCCCAGTTTAGTAGCAAGAAGAGGACAGCAGAAAACGTTTCACACCAAGTGTGACCCCAGGTATCTTCCTGACAGGCTGCATACAAAGACACAAGAATCACATCAGTTTCCTGCTCTCTGCCATGTCAGGAGGCCGAGCTGAAGGAAAGGGAAGGCTCAGACACCTCTGCTGTGGTAGGACTGCACTTGCTGAAGGCTGCACGGGAAAGGACCCTAAAGTGTGAGATACTGGTCTACACCAGGATGTCTCCTGTTGTACAAACTCTGAGGAGGAGGCTGTACTAAAGCCAGCAATAATCCCACCCAGCCTTGCTGCAGCCTTTGCTTTGAAGCACTTGTGTTGGTTTTGCTCACCCAACAGTGCCAGAAACCTCTAACCCAGGACCCTCCAACAGCAGGGCCCGGCTGCCCACACACCACCTACGCCTGTGTGGTGCATTCCCTGCATGCAGCCATGCAGGCTCCTGCCTGTCTCACTGGGAGCTGCTGGTGGCCTCCACCAGCCTCTCTCCAGTGGGGAGCTCTGTCTGGAGAAAGGCAACACAACCAGCAGCTCTGAGCCAAGCTGCACAGACAAGAAGTGAAGCCTGAGCTGTGGTCTTCCTTGGTTTGACACTGGCATCCTCCCTTAGGACCCAGCTGTCTCCAGAAATGCTGAGAAACACGCACCCAGTTTGCTGATGACTTGTGCTGTGTATTTCAAACACAAACAATTGCCTGCAATTAACAAACAGGACTTAAATACACTAGAAACATAACTACAAACATGACAGAAAATGAAGATCTAAATCTTTCAGGAACTTGCCATGCTAAAAGAACAGACTGGTTTGTCAGCAAAAATAGGAAGAGTTCTGTAGCTGTCACAATAAAGAGCAAATATAGTATCTTACAGAACTGTAGTTGCCAGGCAATAAACCTCCTCACTACAGTTTGTTTATCTCTCATAGCAGCCCATGTTTGCCTCCCTTCCCTCTGCCTCTCCCTTTATTCCCAGTGGGCCTTAGGGGAGAGAGGGACAGAAAAGAAGCTCCAGGTTGCAAATAAGTTTTTTTTTGTTTTTTTTTTTTAATACTTTGAGGTCTCAAATCAAAGTAATGCACTACTGTTGTTGTCTTTTCCATAAGGTCATTCTGTAGAAACACTTGAAATTTAGACCCATCATGGAGGCAAAGAAAGCTACTGGGACCATAAGAGCAAGGGTTCCCTAGTTTGTGCAGTGCAGATGTCCTTGTTATGAAAACTCATAGGGCAGGCTACAGCTACTCCAACTTTACAAATTCATATAGAAATTTAGATTCATTGAACCTTTTGTTCCGGTTTCTTATATAACTAGAGCTGCTCTTTACTGAAAGAGTGACCCTGAAACTGAGGAAAAAAACCCCCAAACAATTCAAAAGCCAACTTTATAGTTTTAGAATTTCCATTTGAAGGTGAACTCCAGGTTTTCCTCTAGAGTAATTTGTTTTGTAAGTAATACTTAGTATTAGGCACATTTGATGGGATTTCTTTTTTCAAAGAAGATGACATAAAAATGAGGGGATGATCCATCATGAGAGAACTGCTGAGTCAAAGTTACAGTATCGCCCTTGAAGGGCGGTGAGCTCTCCAACAAGCTCCAGACCATTCAGGTTCTGTAGGCAACCCTCAGGTGCCTGCAACAGAAACTCTTCTGAAGAACCTGCAACCACCTAAGATAAAATTTCCTACATCAGCGACCACTGAGTAGGAAATTTTATTTTATCATTAGGTGTACACAGTGCAGGGTGCAGTCCCACCTGGGGATGACAAAGATATTGAAAACACTGTAAAATTCATGGAGCATCAACTTGTAATTCAGGGAGACAGAATGGTATTCAGAAGAGATGCCTCTAAAATCTCATGCCTAAATCCAAGGTGACAACCAGTGGAGACTTTAACCTATTTTCCCAAGTATGTGTCCTTAATTTATAACAAGTGTCCATTTTTATTGATTTTTTACATTTAACTTGAGGTCTTATTACTTTACTTTTACCAATTAGGCCAAGGAAATGATGACTATGCATCAGAAGGACATCCCAGCATTTATTCCTATTAAATGATTCACATATGACCTTGCATGAACGTTGCACAGAGAAACTTTTGGAAGTTGTTTTGTCTTTTTCTCTAAATCGTATAGATAAACACAGAAGGTGCTGCTGGAGTTAGCTATGCTAAACAGCAGCACAAACATTTAGTATTCTTTTCTTATTACTAAATTACTACTAACAGTTATTACTCTTGCTAGTAACAGTTACCAGTATTTTACCTAAGTAGGCAACTTTTGAAAAGACTGGAGGTTACAGGATGAAAGGTAATGGAAATACCTCAGTACCGCCTCCATCTTTACTGGAACAATTGTCAAGGTGGGCCAACTGTTATTTTATCCAATACCAGCAGTTCCCTGGTGATAGTTTAACACTTAACTCAGGAAAGACAAACCACAATGTATAAGAAAAATAATTGCTGAAAACTTGAATCCTCCAATATCAATGTGCAAGTGGAAACGATACTATTTGGTTTTGGGTTGGGTGTTTTGGTTGGTTGGTTTGGTTGTCTTTTTTTGGTTGGTTGGTTTTTTTAAAGCATATTCTGCTGTAACTGAAAATGTGGGAGGTTTTGGTAACTGACTGCAGTACAAATGAGCTGGCTGAACACACCAATACCAACTACATGCCAGAAGCCCGATTCCCCACTTTTAGTTTTACTGTGTCACAAGCTGAAGCTTGGAAAATCTCAGGGACCCTTACCAGAAGGTTTTTTTTATTCATGTTTTTATCAAACAAAAACAATCTATTGCAATATCTCTAAGTGACTGATTGAAATGGTAAATTAAACAATTTTTCTTAGGCAACAGGCACAGCAACTGACATGAAAAATAACATAATCTACAGATCAAATTTAGAGTGATTTCTCATTTATAACTAATTCCCTATCAGCAGGTTTATGGATTATGCAACTATTTTTCTCCAGGGATATTACATAACACTATTTGTATGAGGAGCTGCAGGTCAATGAACAAGCCCTTTTCTAGGAGGTGTGAAAACTTGCCTCTTTAGGTACAGACTTCAAATTGCCTTGTCATTTCCTGAAAAGGATAAGAATTGAAAATATTACGTGCAACTGATTTCTGAACAGTTTCTGAAGTGTCTGCATTTTGAAGACATTTAAAATCTGCAATGAGTAAGTATTTCTGTTTTCAAGAAAGCAGTACTTGAGAAATTTAATATTCTCATTAAGACAATTTAAAAACAAACAAACAAAAAACCCAAAGCCCTCCCAGCCATTTAGATTCCTAAATTCTCACCTGAACTGAGCTTTGATGTTGCTGGGGCTTGCAGATCTGGTCTGAATTTCCTTCTCTTGTTTTTCTCGCAGGATCCTTTCAGCTAGTAAGAAGTAAGTAGCAGTGATGTGATTGTATTTGTTAGTCTCCAATGCCCTGAGGAAAGTACAAAACATGAAATAACCCATCCATCAGTGGTTTCTAAGAACTGGACATGCATCTTGCAGCTCGTTGTGCTTCCCATAGCAGGAAGAGCACCTGAAAGCAGGACTGCCTGTTTCTGATCTTTTGACGAGCGTGCCTTAATTTTGTTAAAAATAAAGAGCCAACAAGTCTAGCAATTTCAACTATAGTTGGAAGAAGACATCCTTAGAATATCATTCAACAAAAGTAAGAAATTATTTTTTGTTTTACATTCTTTACCTGCTTTTTATTTATGTTCTGCACCAATGATGAGCTCTCCCACTGGCACATGCAACCACCAAGTACTAATATTTGGTTATGCAACAAATGGAAGAAAACTTTCATTATTTTATGGCTGTCACATTGAGTTTATAGTAAAAATAAGTTCATAAGCCAGCATCACTCAGACATTGTAACAGAAAGGCTGCGCCCCTGTTAGACAGCTAAAAGCTTAAGAAGTGAGACTGCTCTTTTCCCTTCCCCAACAACAGTTTTTTAAAACTGAACACATAAAAAAAGGAAAAAATATTTATGACTTCTTTCAATTTCAGGAATATTTTAGAAATTTGGCAGTTTTAGTCTATTAGAAGAATCTACATCGCTTTCTAGCAGGCTCCCTCAGTGACAGTGACTACTATGCATTACATAGATGAAGGGAATAATATTTTAAATTAACAAAGATTCAGGTACACTGAAAATATGCTAAGGGAAAAATGCTAGAATTTGTCACTTTCAAATATGCATGAGAGATGAAGAACAAGCATGGATTCCAAAGCATTTATGTTTACTCAAAATGACTATGGCAGGAATCAAAACACTGTTCCAACACATTTTCTTGAAGTGTCTCCTAAATTTGGCTATACTTCTGATCCCACAATATCCTACCACAGCGCAAGGCTGTAATACTTTGTTTATTAACTGAATGGCCTGATATTTAAACACCCAAGTGCCCAGGTTCTGGTGATGTTCTGGAATCAAAAGCGGGAGATGCCCAAACGCAGTGCGCCTAGAACGCTGCCAACTTACTCCACTATGGTATCGCGGTCTGCGATGTCCCCAAGAACCATGCGCTGTATTATGCTGTTGTGCTCCTCCTCAGACAGATTTTTGTATGATACCAGAGGAATATTATACTTGGTTGCAGGAGATGGATCAACTCCTTGGAGCCAGGCATGGTTTTCAATCTCTTCCAAAGATGCCCTTCGCTTTGGGTCTCTCTGCAACATCCGTGTAATTAGACTGTGAATAAAAAATAAATCTAAACAAAAATGCACACACACGTTTAAAAAAACAGCTGTTGTAAGAGCAACATTAGGAAGGACATTTTCTGCTGTCAGGTCACATAGATCTTCAGAAGTCTCACAGTAAACAATGTGATGGAAAACTGTTTAGTCTCAAAGACATTACAAATACCACTAAACAGAAACAAACAACTTTTAAAAACTATAAATATCATAAACATTGCAGTTTTCATTTACTGTACATAGATAATTCATCTGGTTTTTCTCATTTGATTTTAGTAGGTTTTATAGGGCAACTACAGGTCACAGGTGGCCTATCAGCTAGTCAGTAAAGTAATAGAAATGTAATTTTTTTATTATTGCTGCTGTCAACAAATATTTGGAATGGCAAGATAGACAGAAATATTTTATTTTGAAGTAACTATCAGACCTTTGAGTCTTCAGTATCCTTGAAAAAACTGTAATCTGTTCTACCAACATAGAAAAAACCTAAACAGACCAATACACTCTCTGGGATAATGTAGTGACACATCTACTAATGAGTTGATAGCGAGATCTTACAAATACTGGAAAGAAAGTGCAGGAATTCCCCAAGTAAACAGAGAAAGAAGACTTCATTAGCGCAGTACATCTCTGTTCACTTACTATACATGGAAAATTCTTGGGGGAGGTATTTTTGGCTTTGTTCAACAAATATGGATGTATGGTTTTGTTGCCAAGGTTACAAAGAAACTGTATTGCTCCAACATGTTCTCCAGTTCTCATACAGTGCTTTTTCTTCCACTATATATAACTATACTATACCATGCAACTTCTGACTGGAAGGTCACACACAAAGCACAAAGGTAATCACAATTTTTTAGTGGGTTTTTTTTTGTTTGGGTTTTTTGTTTGTTTGGTTGTTTGTTTTTTATTCTGTGTGAGATGATGTATGGGTTTAGAAGTGGAGATTAATCCAACCTTCTTTAAAAATTCTATAGTCAAAAAAAGTCACATTTATTTTTATTAGCTGTGGTCTCTGCCCTTGCCGAGAGGAAAGGCAGGGTGAGACATGGAAGCCTCGAGTTTCTTTGCTTTTGTTAATATTATGACAGAAAGAGAACAAACTCCATATTTAATTTCACTTTCTTTTAAACTACACCTCTAGTAAAACATCACAAATGCAGCACATGTGCCTCCTGCTTGAAGCTTGTTTATGCATCTCAAACCACAAATGTTTTCACCCCAAGCAGGAAGTTTAAGCATTCCCAGAGTCTTTTCCATAAGAAAAGCTAACCTACAGAGGATCTGGGTAACTGGCTGTACACTGTTTATGCTTCGTATAGAGAAAGCAGACCTGGACGTGTAAGCAAATCAATGTTAGCAAGAATATTAAGCAAAAGGCTGCAAAAGTTAAGTTTCCTGGCCTCAGCACAGCGTGCAGCATCTCAAGAGACTGATTTGATACAATCCACTGATAAGAGCTTCCTCTTAAACCTCTTCCTGTATTGTACTTTAAACCTCTTCCTGTATGTGAAGCTCTTCAAGCTCAGAGCAGCTTTTCCATGTTACTGGAGGGTGTTAAACACTAATGACAAGACAAGAACACCAGCTATGGCACAGAATTACAGAATCATTAAGGCTGGAAGAGACTACTGAGAACATCAGGTCCAACCACCAAAATAGCACCACCACGCTTACCACTCAACCATCTAAGTGCCACATCTACACTGGTTTGGAATCATCATCAGCTCCAGGTACAGTGATTCTACCACTTCCCTGGGCAGCCTGTTCTAAGGCTTGCAAGAAGATTTTCCTAATATCCAATCTCAACTTTGAGGTCATTTCCTCATCCTATTGCTTGTTACCTAGGAGAAGAGACCAACCCCACCTGGCTACAAACTCCTTTCAGGTGGTTGCGGAGACTCCCCTGAGTCTCCTCCAGGCTAAACAACCTCAGCTCCCTCAGCTGCTCCCCAGCTTCACTGCCCTTCTCTGGACAAAATCCATCACCTCAGTGTCTTTCTTGACAGCCCAAAAACTGAACACAGGCCTCAGGATGTGCCCCCACCCGTGCAGAGCACAGGGGATCACTGTCCTGGTCCTGCTGGCCACGCTGTTGCTGATGCAGGCCAGGATGCTGGTCACCATGATATGCATTAGACTCCTGGACTGCACAGATGGCAGGTAAAGAAAGGTAGGATCTTGACCACAGCTGTAACAAACTTCATTCTTTGGCAAGTACAGAATTCTAGATGCTGCTCTAGTTTTTTTGACCAAATGCACTTTTCAAGCATTTATAAAGGCATCTGGTTCTCTGTATTGAAAATTAAAAGATACTCTACTGCAGATTCAAGAACCCAGACAAACATTTTAAAATAGTGTAAGTGATGCAACTGGGATATATATTTAAAGGCCCAAAGGTCATTAACCAATAGGGAAACATGGGAAACACTGGAACATATCAATAAAAAGGCTCCAGTGAACACTGCAGAAAAACACATCAAAAGGAATCCTGACTCCTAAGTGGATATGGTATTTCCAGACCAAATATTTTTCTCCCTTGATAGCCAAGATGTTAATTTGGAGTTGCAATTTCCATAGGAGATGAGCAAAACTTGCTGTGTGACAGGTTTTGGTAAGTTCTTGCTTGGAGTGAAATTGATAAGCAGCAGTACCTTCCTAACCCTTGTGACAGAATAATCTCAACACAGCCTGGTAATCTGTCCAGCAAAAGAGTTGGCCAAAGCCAATCAGTACTGAGTAACTTCTTCAATTCTTTATAAAATGCATGACAACTGAGAGACATAAAAGGAAGAGTATCAAGGAATATTCTACACAGTGATAATAGAGTATGGGGAACTCCCAAAAGTAATGAAAATCCACTTCTGTGAATGCTTCCAATTTGTTTAGTACTCTACTTACTCTTTACATTCTTTGGACACATGAGGTGGCACTGTGTATTTGCAGTCCATTATCATAGTCAGAGTTTCACTGTCATTTGCTTCTTGGAATGGTGGTTGTCCACAGACCAGCATGAAGAGGATGACCCCCAAACTCCATATATCTGTAAATATAAAGTACATATTTAAAAAAAAAACAAACTGTTGAGGATACAGACATAATTACCATCCAACCCATGAAAAATTCCTAAAATGCATATTGGAGTGATTATTGCACTCTTCATTATGATCATTACTTATAGAAATTGCAATTTCACTGAAATACAAAACACAGTAGTTCCATTGCTTGACAGCTTTTACAGTTTTTGAAGGGGGGAAAAAAACTCCAGAATTCATTACTTCAAGGATGCATAACAGTTTGAGATGCATTAACACTTCTGACAGCAGTGTTAGATAAAGCTGAAAATACTCTGGTCACTTAGAAGGCAAGAATTCATTACCCTTTTGATAATGGGTAGACACAGGTTGTTCAAGAGATTTGAATTCAAAGCACATTCCCTTCTGAAAGACTCACATAAACTGTTCTCTGTACTGTTTACATGTCACTCAGAATCACAGAATGACTAGGTTGGAAGAGACAGTCAAGTCAAGTCAAGCCTATGCCCTAACACCTCAACTAAACCATGGCACTGAGTGCCACATCCAGTCTTTTTGTAAACACATCCAGGGATGGTGACTCCACCAGCTCCCCGGGCAGACAAGTCCAGTACTTTTATCACTCTTTCCACAAAAAGCTTTTTCCTAACATCCAACATATATTTCCTTTGGTGCAGCTTAAGACTGTGTCCTCTCCTTCAGTCAATTGCTGCCTGGAGAAAGAGACCAAGCCCCACCTATTCCATGATGTAAGAAATTACAAAGGAAGTACTTTATTTCAGTACGACTGATTTTGCTATGTTTTTCCATCAGTGGTGTTGTGTTGCTTTAAAATTTGGCACTTCCAATAGTAACTAAATTAGTTTATGTAAAACCAGCTTCTTATACCAATGATACTACAAAATGTGCAGCAGTGGGTTTGGGTCCTGGGTTTGTTTTGGTTTTTTTAATATCCAAACATAACAATTAACAGTGATTTCTACTACACTCTGGACATCTTCTTGTTTCCTTTTAATTCCTGCTTGTGTAAAATAAACATTTAACAACTCTCTTGTTCCCCAGTGGAATGGCATACCAAAAGATGAAAAAGAAGCACTCTGGGCCATGAAGCCCTGTAGTTGATTTCGACTTAGTGTAACAGTTAATATTTAGTTCAAATCTTTATTAAGAGCCTGCTGAAAAGAAAATACTTTATGAGTGTCACTGAATTCAAAAAACTAATCATAAATATTAAGAAATACACTATATTGCAGAAAAATAAATAACTTGCTCCAATACATGCTTAATAAAATCTCCATGATCTTAAACTTCAGCTATAACTCCATGCTCTTGGAATTTTAGAAGCAATTTTGGGTCTTAAACCCTTAACATGTTACAGACCTGTACCCAGTAAAACCAAGCAGCTGAGAAATGATTGGGCAGGCACCTCCCAAGGAAAGAGGGGAATGCAGCCAGCAGTGATCTGGGACACAGAGCACACCAGCTTTTTCCTGGAAGGACTTCCAAGAGGGATCCACATAAGCTACCTACTCAACTGCATCTTGCTTTCTGTGGCCCATTCAAAATACTCAACGTGGTTTTCATGCTGAAGGATGGCTACAATTTTACTTAATAAAGTAAATCACACAGATTCATCCCTAGAACAATTGCTCATTTTGCTAGTTATGACCTATTCTTCTTATGGTTTAGCTGACAGGGGAATAAAAACACTACATGGGAATTTTCTTTAGAGCTCTAATTTGTAGTAAGTGTTTGCTATTAAACTCAGACAATTCTTGGATTTCTGCTATGCTCACTAGGGCCTCAATCCTGTAGGTACTCAGCACTTTGAGGCTGGTACATCATATCATGTATACCTCCAAATTCTGCATGACCAGATTGAATTTTACAGATTCAATAAGTGCTTTAATACTTTGATAGCTTGATGCCAGAAATACAATGTTTAGGAATGCAGGACTTTAAAAGCCCTCACAAGACAGGGAGGCAGTTTCACCTAAAAGGTCCACTTTTAATTTTGTACAGTTATTTGTTGTCTTTCTGCTTACTTGTTTAGTTTCAAAGCAGCCAGAAAGTTTTGGTGTTTTATCTATCTCCCACCTACATGAAGTTTTTGCAAGCACAGAAGACAGGTGAATTTAGGCATTTCTATGACCAGTCATCTTCAGGCTATCATTATCCTTCCTAGATTTTTAACTTTGCCTAAGATCTATGTTGTGATTTGATCCATCCTAGTATTCTGTTCAATACTTCCCCACAACAGAATAAAATGCTTCATGTTTCCTTTTAGCATGAAGTATTTTACAAGAGTCCACATAGTATTCATTATTACAGACACATTACATTTGCTATAACAAAACAATACATACTGGCTAAATTTAAGCCAAGAGAAAAAAATTGGAGAGGGGAGCAATCTAATTAAACTGCTAGTCAAAAATAAACACATAAAAAGTTTACACAGAAGGAAAAAGACAGTAGTGTAAGAAATCAAGCTTAAAAACAGTAAGACAGTCCTGAGGAATGGACAGCAATCAAAGTAAGACAAGAATTAAAGTTCCATGAAATCACCATTAACAGGAAACTCTACCAGACCTTGAAGTTTCAACTGCACGGAGCAGATACTGAACATATCTTTAAGTATTTTCCATTACAAGGCAGCCTCCTAATTTATTTTCTATTTTACACACATGGCTTCTTCTCTGAGCTATACACAAACTTTGCTGTATTTCAGTTTGAAAGGGTATGTGTAGTAACAGGTACAGTTTTAGTTTTCCAAAAGTTATTTAAATAAACATGCATGCACATTTACGGCATAAAAATAAAAAATAAAAAACACTTTCTAGAAGCAAAATCCAACTGATTCTCTAAACGCAAAGTAAACTCACAAACCACAATTGCTTGCCATTATGCAATGTCCATTAGACATCAACCTTTTATGTTTTGACAAATAAAACACTAATTACTGATTAGCCAGCACATAACAGAGAATTTTGTGTATTTTTTATTCCACTAGTTATTATGTTTTTGTGCTCTGTACCCATGGGTCTTTCCAGATATGAAGAGCTGCAAATAGTAAAATGAAATAATTTTAACACAGTTCTATGAAAATAGAATAAAAACTCTGGTTAATAGTGAAATATAAATAACGCACTGAACTGCTACTGTATTTCATTATGTCACAAATTCTGTTTAATGCACCAAATGTACACTAAAAGGGCATAATGTGTATGCAGAAAAAGTTTTTTTAGAAACTAAAAATAGTGCTTAAGACCATTTAACCTTGGCATATCATGTGGATATTCTTAGCCTCTCAGTGAAGAGCACTAGAGCAGCAACATCTACACTTTCCCTCACTCTTATACACTACAGGCAAGGCTTCCTACCTTTCTGACAAATGTGTATTTTGTTACCTTGCCAGCACAGCAGATGTTTATTCTGATGTGACCAAGAAAAAACAGTGGCAGAAACAATTACATGGCTTCTATTCTCAGCCTATTTTTACAGCTGTAGCTGTAAAAAGATCAACTTCACTGCACCTACAGCCAAGGTGACCAAAATGACTCAGCTTGCAGTGTCATGGACAAAGCTGAGCAGCCTCAGCAAAACTTAGAAGTCTACTAATAACCAGGAAGCAAGAAAATAGTGTGCCTGAGAAAGTCTAATCCACATGTAAGTCTGAAAAATCACTGGGAGGCTTAGTGCAGACCTTATTATGTCACAAGACAGATGTCATCTTAGCAACATCTTCACAAGCCCTGCAATATCACATTCTAGTAAGCCTCTCATTTGTGGAAGCAGAGCCAAGCATTTGGATGTCTGCAAGGGTACTAAGAGAACACATTCAAGAGTTCTGTCCTGCCCCTTCAAAAGCAAACTCTCCAAACAAAGGGTTGATTCCTTGTCCCTTCTCTGTGCCACAGTTTAACCACACCACATCAATTGTTTTCAGCTCCTCATGCAACTAAAGCCAACCAACCAGATGACTGATGTAACAGCACCTTTAATAAGGCTCTTGTTAACACAGCTGCCTCTTTTTCAGTCAAATTTAGAAAATATACTGCAAAACCACCTAAATATACTGCGTTGTTCTCTAAATATACAATTTTTGTTCAAACATTTAATATAATAATCACAGTGTCTTTTGGAGAATTATTCTATTCCAGAATAGTGTCATCTGGCTGAAAGATGCAGGATCTTTAAGAAGGGTTGTCTCAGAGAAGTTAGCAAAGGATAATCAGAAGTTACTTTATTACAATGTATATTTACCAGATTTTTTTATTTCCCCAAACCATACACAGAGCCACGCATGACAGTGTTCACTACCAGAGCTTTGTCCTGTCATAATCAGTGTCAGTGCCAGTTCTAGATTTGAGACCCTTAAGTGAAGGAGCACAAGGAAGAGAAGGGTTTCAGAAACCACCTTTAAAATGCAGATTCAAACAATGATTTATTTTTCACAATTTCTTTTCCTACTCTTAGTAACTAGCAATTAGCTGATGAATACTTTATGGAAACTGCTTATTTCTGTCCTTCAAGGGTCATCTAATTTGCTCTCTTTAGAAAAACCGATGGAAAAGCAGAAATTAGGCACAACATGCTGCATGCATTTAGCATTCTTAATCACCTGCAAAACTTCAAGTTATTATAGCAAAGGCACAGTTCTATTCCACAGTAGCCAAAATCAAGGTCTCTTGAGTCCTGTGAAGATCTCAAGAAACAATTTAGCCTTTCAGTTGGGTAACTTGAAATTGTCATTGCTATGACAAGTATAAAATAAGAATAAAAGCAGTAGTAACTAGCTGCAATAGAGAATTTTTATTTTGTTTTGTTTTCTAATCCATTAAATAATCAGGAAAGGACCATGAACCATGACAACCAGGGCTGTGTATATACAACTTCCTTACATAATGTGAAGTCACTGCCATAGAAACCAAATGACAACATTAGCTGTCTATGCTACGCCTGTCTTAAACACAGGGTGGTCAAACATCTGTCATGTTCAAGTTTGCACACTGCACAAAAGGTATCCATATTCATCTGCTTCACCATTTCATTAGTCACTTACTGCTTTCTGAAGTTTGTGATTTACTCCTAAAATAAGTACTTAGGATTACAGTAAGTTACAACTTAAGTGGCACGGGATGCTTATAGCTTCATATTCTCTCAAATTTCTGTCATTCCTCAGAAGTCAGACATTTATCACACTTTATATATGCTATATGAACTTGTGATTTTAAGCAATTAAAAATCCACACTCATTTTGGAATAGAAACATTTGCATTTACATACATAATATAAATTGAGTCTACTTACTGCAGTTGTTTATTTCAGACCTTGATGGGAAAAGGGTTGATTTTTTTCCTCCTAACTTAAATTTAGAACTCCTCAACAGTTTACAGTGTATATTGCTCAGCTGATAAGATGTATGTTTCTACAGAAAGTCTCTTTCTTCAAAAGTGACTTGTAATAGCGAGTAAATTTAGCCAGGTTTTACAAATTTTTCTTCACATTATTTACTGTAACAGCTGAACACTATAGTTATTTTCTACTAGGAGCCACTTAAGCTAAAAGGAAACCAACTTTTATGGAGATGACAGAAGTGTTGACATGTTTATCTTGCCACTAGAGAGGTATCAACAGACAGACTGTGGATAAATGAAGGGTGGAAATGGACCCAAATTTGCAGGATTATGGGCAGTTACTCTAACCCCTGTGTTAAGGCACAGAAGAATGTTACCCCTGCTACTGCTACCTCTTCAGAGCAGATCTCATGAAGAAACCCCAATCCATAGAAATCTGCTGAATACAAGCCTGGAAAGAGATTCAACACACCAGCACTTCACTGCCTAGTTCTTGTATGCAGGGCTAAATAGTAATAAACCTATGTAAAATCATCAGTATCTCTGCACTCTGGGCATGTTCAGGGCTAGGGAGCAACTGGAGACTTTCAGACTGCTCTTTTGAACCCCAGACACAAAAACCCCATCATGAACTGCTTCATCTGGACTGAAGGGTGGAGCCCTCCGTGGTGGGGTCGGGAGCAGGCACAGGCTGGTAGCTCACGAGGTAACCATGCTTGTTACAAGTAAGAATTCAAGAACCTGTTCACAGAGTAGGCTGAGGGAAACTGAATGGATACTCCAACGTATAGCACAGCTTCATATAATCGTCTGAAGAACCAAAACATGATTTAAAACTTCACATGACAGGTGAAACACTGCAGAAGATGAGCCTTCTACTAAAAACAGTGATAAAACATTATATACAACAGTATAAAAGATAAAAGCTGTTATCATACCACTGAATCATTTGAATGATGCTTGTTGATATACTTGTGCTTCAGAGAGAGGGTAAAACAATTATTTCCACTCCTGTATGAGCTAAAAATCCTAGAAAGTTGCATCCCTTGCATAAAAAGTCAGTAGCGAGAAGGTAGAGAATAATTGTGTTTAAAGATTTTGGTATTTCTATGGAAATATCACAAGTATTTTACACTGCCATGTGCAAAGACTGCTGACAACTCTGGAATATGTTAGAATTGGACCAGTAAAATTTCAAGTGTAAGAGTAAAGAACAAGGATTACTTTTTCATAGATACTAAATTTTTAGCTGATTTAACTATTCTTTCATTAATTTTTAATGACAAAAGCTTTGAATAAACTTGTATATGGACCTCTCTAGTTCTCAGAGGTGCTGCCATCTGATAATTCAACTTTTTTTGTCTTTGTAAAATGAGACTTATTTTCCCTTGCTGAAGGCAGAGGAAGAAAACATTTACAATCAAGGCTAACATTTTAAAAATTAACATGCAAAACGGGATCTTTTCTTTATTTTAAAGCACAAAAAATCCCAGCAATATTACTATTAGTACACATAGCAGACAAGAGAATTAAGAGAAATCCTTTCCTTTCTCCGTCCCTCCAAAAAAGAGCATAAATAGCAAATGGCATTTAGCAAATTATTTCCCTAATTAGCCTGTCTGTCTGGTGAAACAGTCTGTTCTAAGTTATTTCACTTTACTAAGACATGATCACCAGTAACTAAGTCTTATCTTCATAAGTGATTCCTATTTCCATTCAGTACTTGTACTCTGGGAGCCCCAGCATAAGGAGGACATGGACCTGCTGCAGTGAGCCCAGAGAAGGCCTTGAGGATTATCAGAGGGCTGGAGCACCTCTCCTGTGGAGACAGGCTGAGACATTGGGGTAAGTTTAGCCTAGAAAAGAGAAGGTTCTGGGGAGACAACAGAGCTGGAGAGAGCTTCTCATACAGGCACGGAGTGCCAGGAAACTTTAAAGCTGATTGCTTTAAACTGAGAGAGGGCAAGTTTACAGTGGATATTAGGAAGGAATTCTTCACTGTCAAAGTGGTGAGGTACAGGTCGTCTGGAGAAGTTATGGATGCCCCATTTGCTGTGAGTGTTCAAGGCCAGGTGGGATGGGGCTCTGACCAACCTGGTCTAGTGGGAGGTTCCCTGCCCACAGCAGAGTTGGGAATACATGGTCTTTAAGGTTCCTTCCAACTCAAACCATTCTATGATTTCATGATTTTTCCCTGAAGCCAACAGCATGGATTTTGCCAGTTGAGTAAAACTGCTAAAATATAAACAGTTGTTAATTTCTTTTTTTAGTAACTAATGCATCTCAAATTTCACTAAGGACACTTTAACAGAAAACACCACCATTAGAAGGTCTTACTGAACACAAGCCACTGCCTTTATTCCAAAATAGCCTGTTTTACTCCAAATCATCAGTTCTGCGTTTAAAAATATATTCTATCTCCTTTGACATCTGTTGTTTAGCCACAAAAAGTTACTGAATATATATTAAAAAAACAAACTAAACCAATATTTTCTGCATGAATTCCAATACTACTACTCTAGAAAACAATTAATCAGAATAAAACCCAATATTAATTAGTTAAACATAAAAGGAAGTTTTCTTCTTTATAAAGTATGTTCTCAAAATCATTGGACACATCAAAGTCTATACAGCACATAAAGCTATTGCACATGTTTCACTGCAATGACTTTGTTCTTTTAATTGTATATAAAGACAATTTGGTCCTGGTATCTTAAAAATTCTTCATGTTTTCAGATGGACTATCTTTTTCTACAAATTTTAGCTGTATAATGCATAATTTGTACTTTATTAACAGAAAATTAACATCTGAATATGGCTTTACACAGGCATGCAAAACCTGGGTATCTGGTTTATAACTAGGTAGTACACCACCAATTTCGGTCCCACCAGATCTGTGCTGCCAAATTAGTCACCCACAGGCTGGAAATAATTAATCTGAGTACTTGTTTGAAAGATACATGAAATTAAGCTTCCTGGCTGTGGAGATGTATTCATCATAACGAAACCTTGCTCCACAACAGCAACTTGAAATACTATGAAAACAGTTCTCCCATGAACACAGCAACACGACTGTATCCCTACACCTAAATTACAGTTTAGCTGATATGGCAGTAACTGAAGCCTATCTTGACAGCTTCTTCTCTGTAGTTTCACATAGATAAATTATTCTTTGCTTCACCCAGCAGTTTACTGGAGAATGCATGAAAACTTCTGCATAAAGTAATCCAGAGCAGAATATAAACTATACTTCATAAATATTAGCTTGCTCAAATTTACTGAGAAGTCATCAGGATCACAGATTCCCACTGTTCACTGCAGCCCCATCACATCAAAGCTTCACTTCTGAAAGCAAGGCTACAATACTTGCAACGTAACAGCCTCAATTTTAAGCACTAAAAGTAAGTTTCTTGTCAGTACAGTAATTAGAGGGAAAAAAAAATAAACCAAAGGATAGCATACTGCATGAAAACTGAACTCCCATTTCATTAAAAATGAACTTTACTATTTGCATACAATTTGTCACAGAAAAAATTCTTTGCTATCCTCAAGAATTTGACTTTCTAAAAGTGTTCTGCAACCAGTTCCTTCCATTTGCCCCTTCTAAAAGGTGTAAAAAGTTAATTTCTGATAATTTTTCAAATTTGACTCAGTTTTTTCAGCAGCATGATACACAGCACAGCAAGGTGAGGGCAGAAAAGTGTGGCCGCTAACTCCAGTACAATAAAGAAGACAGCAGGACAGAAATGCACCTGGTACTCACATCAACTCCTTCTGTTTTGCTTCAAAAAACATTTGAAGCCAAGAACTAAGAGTGTACAGTTCTAAAAATACACTGGTAATGATGATGAATTTTGGTCAAAGGAGTTTCTCTCACACAGAAGGGGAAGGCAGGGCTGATATTACCTGAATGTGCTAACTCAAGGGACAGGTCCAACCACTCTCCCCAAGAACTCTACTCCAAGCTCCATATTCCCTTCACTTCCTGTGCACCACCTCTTCTGCTCAATCCTAAGGGAACAAACAGCTCTGCTAACCTGGCAGAAGTTAAGCCTGCAGAGAGCAGGTTTTCTGTCAGTTTTTGGCTTTCTAACAGTTTTCTGTAAAGTGAGCTGATAAAAGCCTGTTCATCAAATGGCCAGCCATGTAGCAGAGTGCAGCACAGGGGAAGGGGTGGCTCTGCACTGAGGCAAGCAAAACAGAAGGGGAGGCACACCTTACACTGGAGGCAGCTAAGTATGACACTTTCAGCTTTCTGCACCCTTCCAGGCTCAAGCTCATTCCATAACATATCCAAGTATAAATGGTCCTAAGTCTTGCAATACAACAATAAAAAGGGAGATTTTCAAAACAAAACAGATAAATACTTGGCTATAATCTGATTTTAAGCATAATGAAACTTAAAAATGCTGCCAGGTATGCTCAATTATTCAATAATGTATATGATCTGCAAGTATCTTACAACCATGGTTTGTTTTTAACACCAGTCAGTCATATCTTATATTCAGTATTTTTTTTTGTGCAGAAGGACACTGTAACTAGCCACTGGGCACAGGTTTACATTAGCCATTCAGTTTGAGAATAAAGTGTTATACACACCCAGGAACATCCCAACTAGCTCCACACAGGCCAGACAGGGTCCTTGGGGCTGGCTGGCTATGCTCAAGCACCCTGTGAACATGGCTGAAGCTTTGAAACACTAAGCACACTACAGCAACACTATATTCAAGTAAAAAGCCCTTAGAAATGCTTGATGCAAAAAGAAAAGAAAATAATTTGGGTTCATTCCAAGAGACACAAAGTGGATCTGAAGCCAGTGTATCATCATCTCAGGAAAGCAGAGTGTATGTATAACAAAGCCTCTCTTTACTTCTACAATCAAAAATATATGAGTAGGTAGTGAATATGTAGTTTTAGCATACTGAGAGAAGATACCCAGGTGTGAGTTGTGCAAGCCTGTATCTAGCTACTAAAGCAGCAGAAGTTATTGGCAACTTCCAGGGCAGCAGCAAGTCGGATTTGGACTACAAAGTGCCAGTTGAGTAGCACTGAGCTACAGTAACCACAATATTCTTGTTAGTCATGTCTTTTATGAGGAACATTTTGCCACCATTCTCTTTGTGTTGCTGTGATGACAGACTGCAATGCTAGGTAACTGTGATGCTAACTACAATGTTGTGTATCACAGCACTTTTCTAAAGGGCAGTACTCAACTGTGCTAAATACACGAAATCCCAATGCTACAATCTGAATTTGCCCATTTTTCATACCCAGAAGAATGAATTTACTCTGCAAATGTTTCCATGCATTTGCAAAATACCCAACTACAATAATATGAACCTATCACAAGTGTCTGTCTTCAAGCATTACAGAAGCCTACACAGCACTTCACACTTTGTAGAGATGCCAAGTAGTTAAAATAGAACCTGCCCTCCTCTGAAAGAATCAACTAATCTGAAAAACTCCACCTAAATTTTATCATCTAGGAAAGAGGTAATTTCTATTTATTTAATGATCCAATTTCTGTTCATGCTGCTAGAGCACAAGGAAGGCTACTCCCAGAAGCAGACTGTTCTTTCTCATCTGTCGTTACCAACTGGTAAATACCGATGGAGCTCACGGTATCACACCGCTGCCCTACACAGAACTCTGATCTACAGTAGCATGTCCACTTGATTTAGGAAATCAACTTTATGTCCAATGACAGTCCTCCCACTTTCCTCTGATCAGAACAGATTGTAATTAAGTATGAAAAAACTATGGGAAATTGCAAGCAACAGAACTTCTCATTATCTAACTCAGCTTTTTGAAAAGCCCTGGGAACATATGATTATTGCCCAATATTCCTCTTGCATCATTATAACTACAGCTTTAAACACAAAAGGAAACGAGAGACCTAAATTAACTAGGCTCTTTTCAAGTGTGCAAACCTTCAAGTGACATCACAAAGGGCAGATTATTCCTTCAACTAGCTGAAACAGTTGTTTTCATAAAGCAAGCTTTTCTATTATCTTTATTAAGCATATAACTTAATAAAGACTTGCCCTAAATATTTCAGTTGTTTGTTGAAAGAAAATGTAAATTATCTTCCTTTATATACTCATTCTAATATTATTCATAAGAGATGCAAAAAGCCATGCTTGTGGCAAGCCCTTTGGCCAAAACACCCCATCATATACCCTGATCAATTTTTCTTCCAATAATTTTTGCAACAATTTTGCATGAATAAAAATAGGTGTGGGGTTTTAAAAGTACGATGAATGCAAAGGTACTTCAACATGCACACAGTGTAAGCAGGGGAATCCATTTCAATTTGTCATTTTAATAAACTGAGTTGCATTTAAAGTGGTCAGATGCTCACAAGGGGTTGTGACCGTGTCATTGCACTGGGGAAAGCATGACCTCCTTTTTACTAAGGACCAAGTTTTTAGATTGGTTCAGTTGTAATGCAATTTCATCCTAACTGGTGGAAGAATCTTTGCCATTGTCAGTCACTATTATTGCAGTATTAATAGCCCCATTCAGCTGACAGCTGAATGAGTCCACAGCACCCCACCACTATTTCAAGCTATATATACACATCTTGCACATTACTCGCATCAATACAACTGATGAAATTTCTTTCTTGAAAATTTTTATTCTGAATTTATACATACTCCTAGTCCTCAAGTACAACCTCATCCTAGCATGAAAGTTTCTTTCAAGTTTAAGAAAGGTTTGCAGAAGCTGATTTCTCAGTTACATAATTACATTTTTAGTGATAGATTTCCTAAGCTTACATTTGAAATTTCTTTTGGGGGAAAGAGGGCTTTAAAGAAGGCCCTACTTTACTTCCCCCCCCTACAATCTTTGTATTTAAAATACATAAATCATATTTAGAAAACTTGTATAGTATATCTTACCTTTATAGCCATAGTTAGGAAAGGAAAATCCAGAAACCTTCAAGGTCATCATCTTATTGGACTCATATAGTAAATTTTGATATTTTTACTCTGGTAGCTGACAGTACTTCAGAGAGATTTTGTAGTGCATTACAAAGTGACTAAAAGGATGCTACTAAAATGTTAGGGTACAAACACTGAAATTGCTCAACTAGGATAGGAGTTTTAAGTATCCAGTAGCTGAGACAGCATACTGGGGAATAAGTAAGCAAAAACTAACCACTGAGGTATATTTAAATATTCTCAGAAATAGAAGATAACTGGCATCCTTAGACACTAGCTAAAAGAACTTAATTTTTTTCCTAATTTTTCTACTGTTCACATCAATCCATTTCAAATTAACCAGACCTCCCCCTCTATGAATCCACAGTTTTCTTTTAGTACTATTCAGAAGTTTACCTCCCTAATTGCTTACCGAGTCCTCTAACAAACGTTATTACATTGAATATTAAGAGGTCCAAAGCATGCTTTGTTAACAATATAATTCAATCTGGTCAGAAAGCTCCTAATTCCCCCTCCCCCATTAATCTCCACACATCTCCTTTTTCCCAAGCATCTTCAATTGGGCAGCAATATCAAAACCTAATTTCTAGCTCATCCTCCAAAATCTGACTGCTATTCCATTTTTCAAGAAGTAATTCACATAAGGCATTGTACAGAATAACTAACAAATGAACTTTTCCATCTAGTTTTGAAGGCCACTCCTATCAGTTACACTCATACTTCAGGAAATTCTCAAAATAAAGAGACATAGGAGAACACAGAAGAACTCAGGAGTTAGGAGCTCTAGCTTGCCACTCATAAAACCAGAACCAACTCATCTAAATCATCTGACTCTAAAAATAAATAATTTTGTAAAGTGTAACTGTAGCATCAACATGGATTTGCAAACCTAGAAATAACAGTGGTCCAAAATTCCTAATTATAGCACACTTGGGAAAGTACTTTCAAGTCCGGAAAACCCAGAGTACAATACCTATTCAAAGTTAGAAGCCACAAAGTGTTATTCAAATGTTCAGGCAAAGAACATAATACCTAATAGCTAAAAATATTTATATTCAAAAATAATGCAAGAATTGTAGTTCAACAGTGTGCCTGTCAGCACACAAAATTAGCTGCTTGTTTACCTCAAGTGAATTAGCAAAAACATGGACAACTCTTTTAATTTAACCATCACTAGAGCCACTAATATAGAACATAACAAACCACACAGAGCCATGTACAGAGTCCTAATGGGTGCTATTAAAACCTGTGAAAGCATCAGATACTGAGCAAACAAGAACAAGAGGCATGTTGACTACCAGAAGCCATTTTTGAAGCACCATTTGCAATTATATGTACCTACACCTGTTGGGGAAGTGAGTTGTACCTCAACTAACAGATTTAAGCAATCTGTATGACTACAGCACAATATTCAGTGACCCCATCAATGTTTACAGCTATTCTACAAAGACTCTAAATTATTTCTACTACAATAAGCAGTAGACCTAGGAGAGACAGTAAGAGAATTACAGGTAGCAGTCCACCCTGCACACTCCACTTTGCAGCTAGAAACATGAAGACCCATTTACACGTTACCATTTCTTTTACCTTTCACACAATCAGGAGCAACTGGGAACTCATCCACTACTTTTGGCTCTCAGACAGTAAGAGGGCAGAGATGGGATAGAGGGAGTTGAAGCTTTCTTCAACTTGACTCTCTGTCTCCTCCTTTGACAGCTGAGTTGGTACACGTGGCTTCCCACCACCTTGCAGCAGAACATGTAAGCAGCCTGGGCTCACAATGCTATTCTTACATGGCTAAATTGAGCAAAGAAAATCACTCGTGGTTGGGTGCAAGGGAGTGTGGGGCCATGTTAAAAATAAATTTGAAACAGGCAACTTTTCCAAAAAGAAGATGTGTTCTCTCTAACAGAGTATTTACAAATATATACCCATTGCATCCGCATTATTACTAATTAAAAAAAATAATTACAATGTATGCATTTCATACAAGAAGAACTTTTAAGCATTTTTGAGAATGTTTGAGTACTTCCTTGAAACAGAGCTGCTGCAGCATTACCTCATCCACAGCTCATCTAGGTTATATTATTTCTTGCCAATTAGCTGCCTTCCACATATCACATATCATTATCTTGAAACAGAACACAGAGGTACAAAATCATGGTATTTGTGTTTGTAGATTACTGGGTGAATCCAAAGCAGACATACATACCCACTGCTGGTGCATCATATTCATCCCCAAGTAAAATTTCAGGAGCAGAATAGGCAAGAGATCCACAGCTTGTGGTGAGCTTCTTTCCAGGCTGAAATTTGTTGCTGAAGCCAAAATCAGTCAATTTCACAAGTCCTTGTTTTTCAAAGAAAACCACATTCTCTGGTTTTAAGTCTCTATGAACTACATGCAGTTTATGGCAATAGGATATAGCATGAACTATTTGAGCAAAGTATTTTTTTGCCAGATCCTCATTGAGACCTTCTTCATGTTTCATGATGTAATCAAACATATCTCCGCCATCCCCTAGCTCTAAGATGAGATAAAGCTTTGTCTGGGTGTCAATCACTTCGTACAGCCGCACAATGTTGGGATGCTGCACTAATTTCATGCACCTGACTTCTTGAAAGAGATGTCCAGTGGCGAGAGTGTCCAGTTTGGTCTTGTCAATGACTTTTACTGCTACTTTTTCACCTGTAAAGACATGCCGAGCAAGTTTGACCACAGCAAAATGGCCTCTGCCCAAAGTTTTATCCAAGTCATACAATCCTGCAATTTTTCCATCATATCCTCGTTTGAAGCCTGCCATTCTGTTTCAGGAGATAAAATAATATTTAAGCTCTTTGGAAACGTGGTATTTTCATATAAGAGTAAATGATGCAAATAAATAGTCCATAATCACTGCCAAGCATACCTAAAAACAAAGAGACAAAATTATATACTTGTATAAAAGTAAGCAAAATTATTATCCTGTAATTACCCCAAGTTACATTAGCACATTATTACAGATTATTTATGAAATAATCTTCAGAAATTTTTGCAAAGGATTTAATAAGGCAGGCTGTGCTAACTTGCAGATTTCTGACATCCCATTATCAGTATGCTTGAAGAAATGAGTTTCAACATTGCAATAATGAAAATTCATCTCAAATTCAGTGGCCTTCATTGTCTTGAGTCAGAAACCTTTCAAGCAGCATTTGAAGAAATCAGTGTTAGAAGGACTGTTAAAATTGGCAAAGCTGAAATCTGAAACTTTTCCAGATACACTATAAAACAGCTAGGCAGCACAGAATATTGTCAAGAGGAACATACTTAATACCTCTCTTTTTTGGCACATGCCTTCAGATTGCTCATGAAACAGCTCTAATACAAAGTTCTGATGGCATGACTTGGGACTTTCACCTCCTCCTTTTTAACAGCTTTCTGTTTAGCAAAGCCCAGAGTGACATATGATACTTAATTTCGTTACTCTAATTAGTTTGAGCATTATCAATCAATACTGTAATTACAGCAAGTGAACAAAGCTTTAAAGGCTGAAAGGAAATATTTGGGTTGGATGTACTTAGTGCTAAATAAAATGTCTTGCTAAATATTTTGACAGAAGTTACACAAATTGGTGATAAAAAGTTTGGAGGTAGGCTATATAGCTTGCATAAGTTCATCAGTCCTGGGAATGAGTGAGGAGAAGGGGAAGAAGAGCAACAAAGAAGAAGAGAAGACACAAGAGTTCAGCTTTTGTGTACTGAATTCCTGCTTACCAGGTATTTGGCATTTAAGCAAACAAGATTCAACTTATAAAATATTCATATTCAAAACTAGTTTTGGAGGTCTTATGTTGCATTGTCATTGTTTTCCACACACAAAACCTCCCAGAAGCTTTTCCTGCATTGGTAACTTAGATTGAGGTTTAAATAAAAAACTGTAGCTATCAAAAAGCTAACCATTTCTCCAACTTGGAGTGCAAAGTAGTTAGAAATATTAGAATGAAAAATTAGATGGCTCATTGCCAACTCTAAAATACAGAAAACACAGCTCTTTAGAATATATTTTCAGTTTCAAAACTGAACTTCAAAAAGAAAAACTTTGAAAAGGAAGTTGGCAAACCAACAGCCCCTTACATTAGTTATTCTCAAATTGAAATGTAAGCATTAGATTAAAAACACTCCCTGCTAAACAAGTTATTTCACAGACAGTGAAACTAATGAATCTGGCTTCATATGAATTCAGTTACAAAGTTGGGGGGTCCTGTGAGGATTCTGTGATGTTTAACAAGCTCACCTTACTGCTTGTCTCAGCTGGAGCCATGGTATAACCTCTTCGCTATCCAGCTGTCTGCTTCCACAGAACCCATAGAATTCAGTCTGAGACCTCCACCCCTGTAAAATTTGAATGAAATCAATTAACTTCCAAAACTTCATAACCTAGACAAGGAACAGGGTTAAGCACAGTACACATTAATACAATAACAAACAATATAAACGTTGAGGTTTGAGGTTTTGTGTTTCTTTAAAGATAGTCATCAAGCTTCAACAAACTTCACTGGGTTTTGTGTTGCTGTATGCACCCTTTCATTCTGCTACTAAACACTACACATCACATGCTCCTTCAAAAAGCACTTCACTAGAAGATGGTTGGCATATCTGCTTCCCAACACTTCGCATACTGCTCATCTTACAGAGCTTTCCCTACCATTCCCGTGTAACACCATCTCATCCTTATCCAAAAAAGCACAAAACTGAATTAAAGAATGCTACATTAAACTACATGCCCACTCCAAACACTCTCCTACCTAGCAGAAACTATTATGGAATGCATAGGGAACAACACAGTACAATGACAAATACCACAATAAACAATAAAACTCTCCTTATCTTTCAGAGATTCAAAAACTTCTTTACATCTGAGAGCAGTGGCTTTGTGTTTAATAGCACTTGATGGATTCCACCCCTCCCTTGCCCCTCCACTGGGCAGATGCTTTATTAAAGCATGTGAATTTTTAGCATCAAGAACATACTGCAGCAGAGCTGAATTGCTTAACTATGTGCTGTGAGAAGAACCACTTCCTCTTGTTTGTTTTTAATCTCCTGATAATTTGTGCATCTTCTCATTCACCGTCTGTTCCAAAACAAGAACTATCATAGCCCGTTTACCTTGCCTCAAGCAACTCACAGATTTAGTTTCCTCCCTTCCTAGCTTCAGCTCAATTTTGCTCTAATCCTAGTCTATCAATCCTTTGCAGAGGTTATTCCACAGGCTTTAGCATTCTTCTCACCCTTCTCTACTCATTTTCTGGTTTGTTCTATTCTACTTTCTTAGGTCAATTTGAGGGGGGTTTCACTACTACTGTGCACTGACAATGTTTTCAAGCAATACTTTACTTTATAGTTGTATAATGCTCCATCATACTGACCTAACTCCAAATGAAGACTAATGAAAAACAGTCCACGTACATACATAAACCACCTAATCTTAGTCTGTATGAAGCAAGAGGGGATATATTAATCAGCTGAGCCCCATATGTTTGTGTGACTTCAGAGTCTCCTCCTAAAGGGATTGCCAGCATTTTTAAAAAACCCACCAAACCCCTCACAAACATGCTTTATAGTACTGCTGTCACCACAGCATCATAATCTGACTCCTAACTGTTTCTAGATTAAAGAAATTAAAGGAAAACTGGAGTACACAAATTAAAGAGAACTTGTCTGAATTTAACTGCAACACTCAGCAGTAAGGAAAGATTTAAGCTCATTACTTTGTTCACTTGGCACATTCTAACCATCATTGTACAAACAAGCGATTTAACTCTAAATCACAGAATACATATAAAAATCAACCTGTCAACAGAATTCCAGCAAAAACCAGTTATGCTTAAGCCATGGAGAAATACATCAGAGAGTAATCAATAGGATAAGAGCTTACAGAAATGGAAGATAAACTACGTTTACTAAAGTTGCAGCCCTGTTAACTGTAAGAAAATTAATGCAGATTCATTAACAATTTAAGTTAAAGTCTCCACAATAACAGACCAACTAATCCTTAACTCTGTGGTTTTCAAATAAATCTGCATGGATGAAGAGATGAAGCTCCCATGGCTAAATTCAGGGATCTCAGATGCAACACGTGGTTTGAAAATACAAAAATTGAGAGTTGTTCAGTAGCAGGAAGTGGATGTAAAAATGTCATAGTGTACATAGATACAAGCCTTGGTTACAATTTAAATATGCTATCTAAAGGAGCGCAGTTGCCATACCAATACATTCAAAGCAGTTTCTTCTTCTCAGTTTCTCTCAAGACTAAGAGTAGAATTTTGGCAGTAGTTGAGGATCCGCTATTTCAAGCTGGAGCCTCTTTGTGACCCTTTGTTGTTATCTCCTTAGTTACAACAGTAAAGCTCCTGGGGCTGGCTATAGATGAAACCACGCAAACCTCTAATTTTGCCATGACCCTCCAGAACAGGATTACTTTTAATGATGGGTCATTTTGGTGATCCAGTTTACAATGTGACCTCTTGAACATTTTCCCAAATGAAGGAACTACAGACTAAAGCAGACAACAAGCAAAATTTCCACCAGCCACAGGTCAGCAGCAAGCCAAATGACAGCCTGAGAAAAAGCACTTAAGAGACAGTTATATCACAGGAAATATTTACCTGTCTTTTCATTCACATTATCTTAAATCCCTGATAAGTTCATTTTTCAGCAGTAGAGTTTGGTTTTTCTAGTTGGTGAGCTAAGTAATCACTAGCAGCATTTAATCCATGTGGCCAATTATGGTTCTAAAAATGCGTTTTTCCCTAATTATACCAGAACTTAGCTACGCCCCCGATACTCATTTTATGCAATGTAGACATTTACCAGTAAATAAATTCAGAACAGATCCTTCTTTCCACAGAAGCTCATATACCTATCCCACCAAACACTGCAAACAGCCCCTAATGCAGATCTGCAGGAGCTGTTTTGTAGTATCACATGCATCCTATTAAGAAGCCTAACAACAGAACTGTGATTCAACCATTTTTAAAAGATGGAAGAATACATCTGTTTAGAAAAAGGAGCATGTTTCAGACACAGTAGGTCTTTTTAAGCAATTCACCCCATTCAAAGAGTTTCATTAGATTACACACTGCATGTAAGACCAGCCTAGTTCATCTTACCCTAATGTATTAGCTTACTTTAGAAAATGAAGCTTCACAGTCCCATTTAAACAAAATGTTGAAAAACTATCAATGCAAAGACTTCCCTGCATCATCAGTCTAACTGACATAAAAGCTGAAGTAATCTTCACTGGGGCTCGTCTGTCCACAGACAGCTAACCATTCCTGTCTCCCTTCACGATAAATGGAGATTCAGTCAACACAGATAAGAGTCTGTGATAAAACAAATTGTGCCCTAAAGCAGATAGCCAAACAGATCAAATGAATCATTTCTTAAAAGCACATGCTTTCATTTTCTGTAAAAGGAGTTTAGAAGGAATACTTCAGTAGATGCACACATTATACACATCTACCAGATAAAGTTTTACTCTGGTTCTCCTTTTGCTCTCTTCTGTCTCAGGTAAGTAACAGCATCTATACCAATTATTTGTTTACTACATAATTGTATGTTGAGAGTAAGACTTATGTTGCCAGTGTTCCTAGAAACACTAAATCCAAAATTTGACATAAACAGAACATGGAGATTCAGAAGCATTTTTTTTTTTCACTCTGAAAAGATTTTGTACAAATTATCAGAATCTGAGAGCAAACTGAAGGACATATTATCTCAATAAACAAACTCATATTTTTTCCAATATTTCCTCTCAATTTTTATCTGCCATGCTAACGTAAGGTATCTTTACAGGCTAATCCATGAACCTTTATAAACAGTCTATCTTGTTACTATATGAGACACTACTTGCACTGTTCCTGTTATTGACACTTATGTGTCAATCTGCTTTGCTCCAGAGGGTTTTTTATCACCTTTCTTTTGGTATAAGGGAGAACCAACACACTTCTAGAGGCAGGTAAAAGGCATTGCAAGAATGACACGAGAAGAATGCATACACTCAATGCATATCACATGCACTGAAAACTTATAATTACTCAACTCCTCCAGCAAATTTCTAACTTCTTAAGCTCCTAGTACCCACTATTTCTTAAATATTCAAGACTCAGTATGGGAGTCAGGATCCCAGGAAAGTGTATTCTCCTTCTTTCTGCATACACAGGTGTCATGATCCAGCAGAGCCCTCCTCCTCAACCCTTCTATGGCCCAAGCCTTCACAACTACCATTCAAAGGCACTCAAAGGATCATGAATCTCCTCCTGTCCTACAGCCGAACATTTTGGACATGCAGCATTTTTGGGGCACAGAGGAAGACACAATTCACAGAGGCAGCGGTGTTACAACTCAGCCCTTATACACACAATGCCATCTAAAGCTTTATTCTCCACTTCATGTGGCTGCATCACAGCATGCACATGTATCTTCTCTTTCACTGATGACAAACCCTATAAACTCTTCTGTTCCCAATGAGTTCCATGATAAAACACTACAGGAAATTTTTTCCAAAGGTGTACATGCACCTCTTTCATTTTCCTATTAGGCCTCGGGGTCTGTATCCTGGCCATACTGTGTTACTGAAATATAAAGATATATCAGGAAATCTCTCTACTATTCAGCACTGGCTACTTCTAAAATGATGATGATCATGATGAAAAGTTATCAAGTAATGCTGTGTTATGAACATAAAAAGAAGAATTAACCTGCAAAATTTACCTGTACTCCTTAGTTTTAAACAGTCTATAGAATTTTGCTCTGAAAAGATATAAGATGCCAGCTGCTGATAAAGTTTTGCCACTGTAAACATTTGGAAATATTAGTGTTTCATTATTTTAGAATGTATTGCACACATTAGAGCTACTAATGTCTAGCCTTAACTCTTAGAATTGAAGTAAAAGCAAAATGCCAACAAGAATTCTTCCATTCTAAGGTCCGTTTTCCAGTGAACAGTCAACAGCACAAATACTTGGCAGGTCAATAAACTTGGTAAAACACTGCTCCTGGACTAATAAAATGTTGGAGGATGGGAATGCTAGTGCTACTAAAGTTACTAACAGCATTTTGTAACAGAAAATGATGAGAGCCTGCATGACCTGACTTCTAAGGGCAAGACACTTTGAGGTAGAGCCAATGCCTGAGAAAAAGAAAATGTAAAAGATACAATGCATGATTCAGGATATCATCAATTAAAGAACACATTTATTTCTTATATAAGGAATTCCCAAACTTTCAGACCTACAGATTGCTGTCTATCATCTATTTTCTTAAAGATTATTGCAGTCACATCAAGCATAGACAATTAAAGCTTTCCTCTTTCACACAGCTAAGCTGTGGTGAGTGGTCTGCAGAACACTAGCAAAGAGCACACTAAAATTTGAGAACTGTGTTGTAGACACTCCATCTGATAGTTGGTATCACTGTGAGAATCACCCTCAATACAGAAACTTAAAGAAGCCACTGGATCTGAATTGGTCCTTCAAGGCCTCCACTTTAAAAGTCAAGAATGCCTATTTGCTCTTTCTTTCCAAGGAGGTGAATGAGACAAAATACAGACTACGCTGATGTACAGCCTGCAAAGCAACAGCAAGACAGTAGCAGTAACAGCAAGATTATGATTACAGACTAGACAACAAAACTAGACAACAGATGCACTAAAACTGATGGAACTATGATCCACTGACAAACCCATCACTGGCACTGGTTCCAACAGTGAAATATGTTAAAAGCCCAAAGTACTTTCACAACCTTGCTGATAATTCGCTGCAGTTCACAAGGTACTTTCCATTTCTAAGAGGAGGTATTACACAAGACAAATACAAGCTGCCCTATGGATTTAAGAACTCAGCAGTAGCTTTACACCATTTAAAGTCCTCACATCAGCCACAGCTCCAAAACCAATTAAACTAATGTTGTATCTGTTTTCCTCTTATGCCTTCTCTTGAAGGCCAGCGTGTGGCCTTTCATCTTTAAAGAAAAAAAAGCAAGAGAGACACTGCCTTGTTTACATACCACAGGCTTCAGCAATACAGCACTTAAGCTCTGAAGCTGCTGCTGAAGTATTTTGTACAGAAAAATATCAGCTCTTCCTGAATAGCCACATCTCATAAATTATCTTCAGCATAGTAGTATGTGACAATATTGTTTACAAGGATTTGCTCCAAGTTTTGTGATATCTGCTAGTATTTTCTTTCTGTATCTGTAAATCAGTTATAAAACTTTGTTCAGACCCTGTGATGTCACAATATATGGAAAAATTAGTTTCAATTGAAATTCTCATGTTTGCAGTTCCCACTAACAGAAAAATTTTTCCTCGACTACAGAAAATTAGCACGGATATCTTAGTTACAGACATTCATACATGTAACCAATCAACATCTGGTATTTCAGTCAACAATTGTATAAGCAACAGAGATAATTCAGGGTAGTTGGACTCCCTAGCCCAAAATTACACTTTTCCAAGCTTGAGAAACAGTATTCAAGTAGATTTTTGAAGTCTTTTAATATTCTAAATCCCATTATATTTTCTCTTTTGAATTCCCCCAAAATAATTAGGAACATGAAGCTGAAGCAGAAATATTTTGCATATCAGGTGATTCATGATGGTATCACCATCTTTTAGACAGGACACTAAATCTTTAGATCTAGGAAACTTACTGCAGGAACTTTGCAGAAAGAAGATAACTCAGATTTCTACACCAAACTAAACTCTTTCAGAGAAGCTGCTTCATCTACTCCATGTTCATGAACTCTCAGAATTGTTTCACCTTTTTCAAATGTCTATTTATTAACATTACCACATAATTTTGTCATGCTAGGCAGTGCAGCCAAGACCATTAACAGGAGCTCCAAACATTCTGCCATTAATCAATGCACACTTCAGCGTGGCACAACATTTTAATGTTAGCACTGTTTTAACACCTGCATCTTTGTTGTGTAAATTCAGAACAACAAATAGGATTTTTTCTGTGTCAAGGAAGGTGAAAGCATCACACACCATCTCAAACACAAGTATTCAGATGCAAATATGTGTGCATACTCTTAGTACCTATTCCAAGCAATAATAATTTCTATTAAATTTCTTAATATCTTCAAGGTCAAATATCAGATAGTTTAGTTTATTTACCAATACATCTGGTAACACAAAATTCAAGTACTGAAGTGACTTAAGTTGCTGCTATGAGAGTGATGTTTTCTACCTAGGATACAAACTGCTTAAATCTTGATAAATAGACTCCAACCTACAGTTACTCAGTTCCAATGCTTTATTCTCATTTATAGCATCCTAAATTACTCAGGAACAGCCAGACACCTGAAATTTGGCACACTTTAACATGAACTAAGTTTATAAAAGTCTAGGCTATCATCTCTCAAGTAAAGTCCAGTCCGTAACCAGACAGGAGACGGCTGCAGAAAAACCCACAATGATACATAAAGAAAGAAAAGAAAACAGGTTGTAAATTACAGTGCAACATTTGTGTCCCTGTAGTAGAAGGGAGCACTGTAGTAGCAGATCACTATAACAGAGAGATTCAGCTTTTCAGAAAGTGCACATACTCTGTTTTATACTTTGCAAGTATAATTATTTCTCCTTAAGTTCTTAACATTGGTGACTCAATCAACTTATGTGTACTAGAACTCTGCCAGGGTGAGTTATCCTAGAATTGTAAGGGAATATGCCTTTTTTTCAAATCCTCTTAAGCTCTTACATAATACTGTTATGTGTATTAAAACAACAGGTACTTTACATTATTATAGCAGCAGTAAAATTTCAGTTGAGTGCTTGAAAATAACGTGGCACAGAAGATGGGCAGAACCTCACGGGCTACTAAAGTTAAGAGCTGATGCAATTTAATATTATTATATTCATCATAAACTGCAGCTCAGCCCTATATCCCTGATCTGAACCATGCCTCACTGGTTTCTTATTTTAAGACATAATGAGAAAACACTATTATGTATGAATGGACAGAAGTTCACTAAGTTTTTCAGCTACAGTATTTCAGTGAAATTTTGAAAATCCAAAAGAGGAAGTGCATTATTTCACAAGAGACACATTGTGAGGAAAAAACCTACCTGCACCAGACTACTGTGCCCTTGAAAGCAAGGCAGGCCAAGCAAGACAAAGGTGCTACTTTGGCATTACAGTTGCCAGTGGGATAAAAGGAACAATGATACACTGAAGGTGTAGACTGCAAAAGAATTATTCAAGTATGAGTCGAAGGCAGTTAGAAAAGACCAGGCTGGTCAGAGCAGTGCACAAGATGACTACTGCAAGTAAAACACTATCTGCAGTAGCATATTAGCATGCACACCCTCAACATGCTATTTCTTTAAAATAATCAGAAAGCAGACTATTTATTACAGTGCAAACACCCACACCACATGGCAGTATCAGTTCTCACAGCAGAATGATTCAAGGAACAGCAGTAACCTGTAGAGTGTCCAGCACTCAAACTGTACTATCTTACTTCTCAATTGTGTAAAATGAAAACAAAAACCATAGCACAGTAAGTACAGTTAAGATGTAATTCTCCCTTTTCCCTGTTTTTCATGAAAGCCTCGAGTGTGGATCATAAAGATTCTCTTAAAAGAGCCAGAAGAATGTGCTGTCCAGGAAAAGCTCCTGCAGTCAGGTTAGCTTCTCTTTTCAATCACTTGAAAAAAAACATGTCATCATTCTATCACTTTTCTGGTCATTTAGGATATTCTGAAGAAATAAGAGACAATACTGGACTTTCTCCTCCTTAGTTCTTATTATTAAGTCCTCTAATCTGGATGTTGTATGCTCTAGAAGTAAAAGGGGCAGATAGTAGTCTAAGTAAACATTTTGACGTTTCACAAGTTAAAATTTGATTGCATTGTTTGGCAATGATTGTTAGCTCTTACTTGTTTCAGATTCCTCTAAGGATCAGCAATAGTACAAAAACAACCACGAGCCAATTTCCCGCTTTCTGTGATGTATCTGCCATAAAAATCCCACCATTCCTTAATCGAAATCCTAATGGTGCATGCCTTGAAAGAAATGCTTAATTCTAAAACAATAAACATTTGCTAGTAAACACTTCTATAGAGATTTTACTTTGCAGAGATTTGTTAAACTGGTCCTTCCCCAGAGCCTGAGGATCTAAATATATCTATAATAAACAACTCCAAAAAAGCAGCAGATATGACTAAGAAGTGACTGCACTACAGAGGGCAGGCGTAAGCATATTTGCATGCACTTCATTCATGCTAGATGGCTGAAAATCATACAATACGCTTCAGCTGCTCCAGGAACTGTAATGGTGCCACTGAAGAAACCACTTCTTTGCCCTCATCTACTCCTAACAAGCTCTTGGAAGTGAGATGATCAATAAGAAACTATGAATAAGCAACAACCCAATGCATGTATCCCATATAAAGGTTTCTCCTTCACAGGTATACTAGCATCTCCTACCAACAAAAATATCCAATCTGAAAAAAGGTCACTTTTGTCACCAACCATCTTCTGGCCAATATAGGGGGTTCTGCCCTACGGGATGTTCTCCAACACTTTACTCAGTCTACTTACTAAAAGAAAAAAAAGAAAAAAAAAAAAAAAACACAAAAAAAACCCCAGAACAAAACAAAACAAGCCAACCACACGTATCTGCCCTTTAACTATCACCACGACTGCATATTAACTCTCTTTTACTCTCTTGCATTAATTTAAGCAGCTGTGTGCTAAAACTCACCGGACAATAAGCACAAAGACCTTTATGCGGGACCTTCCTAGTTATTCTACCAGTTTCTACACTAATCTCTAGGCAGCGAATTCAACGTAGTAAGTGTACTGACAGCAGCAAGGCACGTACTGACAAAGAACGAGGGACACTTCCAGCCTCTGTCAGGAGGGGCACGCTCCAGCCCTGGGCACAAGGAGACGAAGGCAAACCTGTTGGCTACGCACCGGATTCCGAGGGGCGAGATGCACCGTCATTGCCCTAAAACGCACCCGCGGCCGGACCGCGGGGCTCTCGCCTCGCTTGTTTGTTGTTTTTTGTTCCCCTCCCAGCACCAGAACGTACACGGCGGAGCCGGCGCGGGCAGCGGCCGCGGCCGCGGGGAGTGGCGGAGGGACCGGTGTCACTCCGGTCACCCGCGCGGGGCCGGCTGTCACGGCGGTCACACGGGGCCGTGTCGCACGGACACTCCGCCGCGCCGGGGGCACGGCAGGCTCCTGGCAGCCCGCCGTCCCCGCTGCAACACCCGCATGCCGGGAGCCCGCTGTCCCCGCAGGAACATCGGCGTC
>VYXF01006932.1:844923-893768 GCA_013397295.1 Polioptila caerulea
AGGCGACGCTGGGCTGGAGGGCTGCTTAAAGTCGTGAAAGGGCCGCGCCTGTGATTCCTGGGCAGAAATAATAGCGTAAAAATGAGTGTAGCGATCGCAGAATCAATTAGATCGGAAAAGACCTCTGAGATGACCGAACACCACCGTGTTAACCAGAGCACGGCACTGAGTGCCACGTCCCGTCTGTCCTTAAGCACCTCCAGGGACGGTGACCCCGCCACCTCCCCGGGCAGGCACTGGTGCNAGATGACCGAGCCCAACCCGTGACCGAACACCACCGTGTTAACCAGAGCACGGCACTGAGTGCCACGTCCCGTCTGTCCTTAAGCACCTCCAGGGACGGTGACCCCGCCACCTCCCCGGGCAGGCACTGGTGCCCCTGTGCCCTGGGTCGGATGGCGTGAGGGCAGCGAGGCACGCTGCTGTTGGGTTCCCCTGGGGTGGGAAGGGTGGGAGCACGATGGATGGTGGAGGTCATCTGGAAGCAGGGAGAGTGAAAGGATGGCGCTGAAGAAAACAGGGCGAGGAACGAGCCTGGCGGGGGTTTCAGCGTTTCCCGGTGCCCACAGAGCTGGCAGAGCGGTTTCCCTGCGCACGGCCCCGGCTGTTGGGGCGAAGGCGGGGGAAACCCCTCGGGTGGATGCGCTGCACACAAGCGTTGGGGGCCAAGTGGGTGCTAGGAAGGCATGAGCGAAGCGAGGGCTCCTCGGAGCGTCAGGAATAGTACAAGAATTTCCTCTGAAGATCAAGGAAGGAAAATCTTTGAATAGCCAGCGAATTAAAGGACTTGAAAGTGGCCTGTGTTGGTTTTTTTTTCTTCTTCAAATAGAAATGGCCAATCAAGATATATGGAGAGAGAATACAAAACCTCATTATCCAGCTAAGCATAATTTTAAGAAAATGTTTGAGAAATGCTTTTCATTTTTTCCCATGCTTTTGACAAAATGTAGATATAATTCTTTTGTTAATAGCTTACGTGCAGCGGAGGTTGTTGAATTAACCTGGAGTTTCTTAGTTTGAAACCAATCTGTGTGAATATGCTAAGCCAGAAAATACAGTTCAGAGAATGACTAAACTGAAATAGTGCGATCATATGTAATAAAAAGGACATAGTGATTTTGTATTTTAAGGTTTCAAAAGGGAAATTTAAAAAATGAAGATTTCAGAATATGTTTAGTCTGATCACTGCCTCCTACAAGAACGAGAATTTCATGATTTGGTCATAATTTAGACCACTCCATGGTTTAAATTCTCCACTCTCCAATCAGGCTTGATTCTCCACTCTTACACCATTCAGGCACCAATAAAACACAACTGATTGCTGAATTTATTAGATGGATGTGATGTAGGAGACTGCAATAACCAGCCCATCCATCACCTGTGCCTGATTATCACTGATTTCACAAGTCTGAGTTTGCACAAGCGTGTGATAGGCACCACTTGGATTTCTGAGCCTGCTGTGATCAGGTGATGCCTCATGCTTATTGTGTTGTAAAACTGAAATCTAGATTCTGTCTCTCTAGTTAATAATAATTACGTCTTTCCAGCTGGTTTTCGTTGGCACGTTGAAGAGGGCACATCTCACAAAGACCAAATGATGATTCAGTTCAGTGCCACTAAGTCTTCCTTTGCAAAATATTTTTGCATGAAGGACTTTTTTATATCAGCTAGAAATCACATTATCGTCTATTGCACTGCCACGCAGGATATTGCACTCAGATGCACTCAACCTTTCCGTATGTTTGCTTAGGTGGGAGAACAGGTGGGTGGAAAAGGATACATTTGCAGGAAAAAAAGAGGAAATTCTCACCTGCAACGTAGCTATTTTGAGATACTATACTTAGGGTCACTTGTGCAATGCAACAGCTCTTTTACTCAATGTGAATAGTCTTTGTAGGTGAGCGTGTGAGAGACCAAGAGGAGGGTCAAGAATACATGCTGCACTTAAGTGGCAACAACAGGAACTGGAAGGAGTCTGACAGTCTTTTGTGGGATGGGATTGCCTGTTTTCAGGCAGCTTTATCACTGTTCACACAGGATAACATACTTGTGGGGTGAGACCAATACCATTCCCCCCACAAGGTAATGTAAATCTCCAGTCACATACACCGTCACTTACAGTGGGCTTTGTCTTCAGTGGCACCGGGCCTTGTCTTGGTTTTGTGAGGGTTTTTTTAGCAGTGAAAATGTAATGAATGTGCTAACCACATGCCTGTAAAGTCACACAAGCTGCAGCGAGGTTGCTGGGGGAGGTCGGCCCTGCGCTGCTGCTGTTGGTTGGCCTCGCCTGGTTTACCCTGCAATAAAAGTGCCGTGCCTCGGTCCCCACGTCAGCTATAAAACAGGACAGCTAATACATGATAGCTGTGCCCCAGCAAAACACACCTCACCTGTCAGTCATCAGCCTGAATGTGTTTGTCTAGGGGAGGTGACAGCAACAGCCTCCTGCATCTGTTTGAGGGATTGCTTGTGGCATACGTGCATCCAAATCAGACCAGATGACATTCCACCTTGCTAAATCCAAGCACAATCTACTACAGGAAGAAAATGGTAGGCCATATTGGTTTTTACAGAATACCTACTGGCTGACATTAGAAATAAACTTGTTTAGATAAGATACAAAAAGTGTAAGCCATCTGTCAAAAGTCTGGAGTGTATAAACAAATGTGAAATGGTTGGTCTATGGGATTTGAGAAGGGATATGTGTTCTTTAAAACTTGAATCATTACGGTTCACCTGTTTTGAAAATTAGGCTAATACTTAATGTAAATTATTTTGCACCTTTCCAATGAAATGTGTTTGAAATTCAAAGTAGAGCAAGAAAATATTGGGATGTTTCAAAATGCTTGAGGCTTAAATAATGGCTTTGGACCAGCCTTTGTGAGTATGTCCATTCTCCCTAGTAATTCCCAAACCCACTGGTCAAATCTGAATTAAAGGGGTAGATATTTCCAGAATTACATGTTTTCCTAAGTGTCATGAAACTAGGCCTATGCAGTGAACAGTAACCTTACCTGTACTCCCTGTACTCCCTGTATACCTTCTGCTGCAGTGTGAGCTCACCCTTCATTAGTCACAGGAGAATCCGCATGGATGAGAGTGGCTTTTTCCCCTCAGGGTGGAAAAAGCTTCAGTCAAAATTCACACTTCATTAGACACTGGATAATCGGAGCATGAGGCTCAAATCCATAGGCCTCATTAGTTCCCTTTCATTATTAAATTATTAACAGTTTCCCTGACAAAGCAGAACAAAGCAGCTGCCTTTGGACAGATATAGAAGAGTACAATCTCTACTGCAGCTTATGGAGGACATTCAGATCTGTACATTTCCATGATCAGCAGAGGTAACTCGAGTTTCTGGGCTGATGCAGAAACCGCTGGAAGTACCCAAAGAATTAAAATGTTTTCTGAGGTCAAAGCTGTACTTAAGATTTGCAAATGATCCCAAGGGCAACAAGAAGATCTTCTGCCACGTCTCCAAGAGTATAAGATTGGAAACAGGAAGCACGGTCTTGTTCCTGAATGGGGCAAATGATCTGGCAATGGAAACAGATGAGGTTGTGGCACCCAGAGCCACTGTTGCCCCAGGCATATCATCAAGGTCTCTCAGATCTCTATGCTCAGAAATTCACGGAGGAGAACTGCCATCAGCAGTTGTGGATCAGGTCAGGGATTGCATGGGAGAATTTGATCCATAATCCATGGGATCAACAGAGCTGTATCCAAGCTGTTGAGGGAGCTGTGTGGTTTCACTGCAAGACTGCTCTTTTATCTTTCAAAGACAGTGGAGACTGGGGTCTCCACAACCATTGGAGTGTTCTCCAATGACTCTTGACAAAAAGCCCAGAGGGAAACTGTTAGCTGATCAGCCTCACTGCAGTCCATGTGGAAATCCATGTCCTCTTGGAGCACTTTTCGGAACACAGGACGGAGGAGGTGCCAGAATGTCACCATTCTGGGAACAGCCAGAATGTCTCACCAGCCTGATTNAGAACACAGGACGGAGGAGGTGATTGGGAACAACCAGAATGTCTCACCAGCCTGATTACCTTCTATAGTAAAATGACTGGATTTGTAGATGAGGAAGAACAGAGGACATTGTTTGCCTTGACTTTTGCAAGGCTTTTGACACCATCTACTGTCTTGTATCCAAATTAACACATTGTGGGCTAGATAAATGGACAACCACATGGATAAAAATCTGGATGATAGGACTCAGAGGCCAGCAGTTAAAGGGCTGTACTCTCTCTGGAGGCCAGTAAGAAGTGGACTACGGTAGGGATCTGTCATGGGACCTGACCTGTTTAGGAATGCCTAGAGGAGGTGACAGAGTGCCCTTTCATCAGGTTTGTGGATGACAGCAAATTAGTGGGAGAGCCAATATGGTCAAAGGTAGAACTGCCACTCAGAGGGACTCAGGCTGAAGGAATGGTATGACAAGAACCTCACAAAATTCAACCAGGACAAACAGTATCTGGGACAGACTAACTGCGTGCAGGATACAGCTCTGCAGAGAAGGGCCTGGGATCCTGGGGGACAGCTGGGTAAGCTCAAGCCAGTGCTGAAGACTAACAGCACCCTGGGCTGTGTCAGCAGGAGCACAGGCAGGAGAGGGGGGAAGCAATTACCATCCTCCATTTGACACTCAGACCACGTCTGAAATACTATGCTTTTCCACCACCACCATATAGGTGCTCTACAATGCTGATGCAGGCCTTTCCAAAAGGTCTCTCCCTCCTTCTCCTGGGAAGGAAGAGGGGCACAAACACCCACCCACAGCCTGAACTACAGAGGAGGAAACACAAGCAAGGCCACAGGTGCTCTAGTGATGCAGACGAAGAAGGTGTGTGCTTCCTGCAATGGGTGGAGAGTAGTGTTTCCCACTGGTGCCAAGGACAATTAGAGTTGTTGCCTGCTGTGAAGGAAGCACATTTTGTGTCCCCTAACTCCTCATTCGCTTTTTAGTCAAAGCAGCTAATCCCACCTGGTGACACAAATAGCAGGGACAGTGATACAGGGGACCTTCAGACTGACAGGAAATCTGGGATGTGGCCCAAGCTGACTTAGCCAGGCAAGGAGGACAAAAATATCAGGCTGAGACCCAGCATGCAGCCTCTCTGGGTCCTGACTAGCACAGAAGCAGTGCAGAAACTTTGCCCTTCCCATGGTACCTTTGTCCCACATCCCGTTCTGGTGAGCTGATGACACAGTTCAAAAGCTCCTGCTTCACTCAGAAAGGAACAGGACATTGAAAGAACATCAGGCATAGAAATGATGAATGAAGTAAGGTACAATATGGACTCATAATGCCTTAGTCTGGAAGGATAAAAATGTGTCAATCTGTAAGAAAAGGTAGAGGCACAAAGCCTGTGGACATGCCATTAGTGTTTTAAGTGATAAACTAATTAAACATAGTAAAGTTAGGAGTGGTTCTAGGGCTGGTGCCTTGCATTCTTTTTCACTTATGGTTTTGGGCTTGGCCCAAGTTATTCAGGGATTCCTAGTAACTCTTCTAGAAGAGCCAGGATAGGAAAAAGTGAGTCAGCCGTTGAAAAAAATTCCCTCAGTGCCAACATGTTTCTTTATAGTAGTCAGGAGCCTAACTCAGGAGTACTCCCTGTCCTTCTCTGTTCTGGGAAAGGTTGGGAGGCCTTTATGTGGGACAAAGTGCCAGGTTTCCTTGTGCAGGTGTCACGCTGGCTGGGGAAGACTTTGTCTGAACTGGATTCCCAAAACCCCCAATCACCTTGCCAGGGTAGAATAATAAAGAAAGCAGCATTGACCTGGGAGGAAGAAGGAGAGCTATGAATGGCAGAGAGAATTCTTTCAAATTCTCTGTGAATATAGGGCTTGAATACCCTAAATGTGGTAGAAAGTGTAGAAAATCAGCCATATGTGTGCTGCTACAGGGGAAAAAGCCCACAATTATTGCGTTAAAATCAAAATTAGAATTCTGATCATGTGACAGATTACTTAACCCCAGTTGTTTGCCACTGAAGCATAAGTGCTAATGGCTAGGATATGACCTATATATTCCACCCTGCCTCTTTAATGGATGAAACAGAACCATCATGTCCTAAAAAGCAAATATTTAAAAGCTTTTTGCAGTATTATAATTGTTGCTTACTTTCAGCTATGTTCAAACACAGATTACGTAAGGAAGGGCCCTTAGTAGTAACCACCCCTGATCTAAACTTAATTGCATCCAGTGCACTGTAGGAAATAACAAGATGTGATGTGGAGGCTTGTAGCTGAAGACCTGTACAACCATGTAATGCCATGGATTTAAAAATAAGCAATTTCTTGGAAGGAAAGCTTGAGAATTGCACCTTCAAGGGCAATTGTAGTCATGGAACAGCAGTAATAATGTTTTACGCAGCAAAATGTGTTTCTTGGGAATAACTGATGTTCATCTAAAAGGATGGTGTTGCCATTTTCACAAGTACAACATTTTCATTTTGAAATGAAACATTTCAAAAATTCACATCAACAAAAGGTTTGAGGTTAGGGGGTTTGTTTGATTTTTTTTTTTTTTTTTTTAATTCTAATGAATGCCGTACAAAATATGCATCTGTTCTCAGCACTCAACAAATGTAGTCAAAATGACCTCTGCCAGTGTAGTGAAGGCCAATGGTTAAAGCTGTGTGGTTAAACTCACACCCTGGAATGAAAACTGAAGGGCAGAGCAGCTTTCCAGGTTTAGCAGATTGAAGCTCTACATTCCCAAGAATTCACAGCTCCATCCTTGTCCTGAGCTTTGCTACCAGTGCTGCAGAAATTGTATCCACCTACACCTCAGCTTCACTTTGGCCTATGCCTTAGAGCTCAGTAAGCAGTCCTTCTATTTTCCTTGTGGTTTTGTTTTTTTTTTACTTTCGCTCAGTCTTCCTTTCCTTTCTTAGTCTTCTTTTCCTCTAGGTGGTCTGAGAAGAATGCTGTGTGTTTAATTTTTCAGATTTCTGATTTGCAAAATTTCTGGCAAATGTTTAGAACTTCTCAATCCAGGCTGGGGGAAAAAAAAAAAAAAAAAGCAGTTTTCTTATAATGGCTTTGCTTCTGACACTGAATAGGTGCACAAATTGAGGTCTCTGGGAGAGATAAATAAGAGCCATTTTCATTGTAAAAAAGGAAAGAAAAGGAATAGAAATGAGACTTCAGAAACTTCTGGTTTGTAAGAGCTGTCACATAATGTAGCGGTTAGAACCACAACACAAAATAACCATGCTCATACAATGCATGATTATTTGAACAACTAGGAGATTTACTGTGTTTTAGACAATTTTCATGCTGTTAAAGGCAGCTTGGGTATGTTCATTAACATTCTTCCCATTTTACAAAGAGGAACACTATTGGACCACATTTTTAAAAAATCTTCATGTTTAGCTCCAAATGAAAAGCAACCCCAAACATAATTAAATGCAGAACTTCAAATTCCATTTCCATGTTTAAACAATTACATTCTCTTGCTCAATCACTGGTAAATAACATTTGTTGTCCATTTACAACTAGGGTATTAAAAAAAGAAATAGGATGTCATGATTCCTAATTAGAACGTTCATGTGGAAGCGTTGCCATTCTTGACAATAAATGCCTGTATTTCTCTGGGTTCCCACAGTAACTGTTTTGTAGCTGAGTTGGATTTGTCACTGACATCTCTGAAACTGTGTCAATGTTTTCTTGAAGTCCTACTCAGCCCTTTCCTGCCAATGTCCAACTGAGAATTTAAGGGACCAGATTCTTTGAGGACTGAAACTGAGCAAGTTATGTCATGGAGCCACTGTTATTCTTGTTCTCTGTTCCAGAGGAAGACCAGGATTAGTTCTTCTTTAGACCCACTACAGGAAAATATATGCTGTTTCAACTCCCTCCACCAGCCTAAGGACTGGAAACCTAAGGAGAAAAAACCCCAGATTTAATATTTTTTCTGTCTGTTTGATCACTGCCTGTGAAGCAGAATTTGTCCCATGGCATTATAACCGCATTCATTGTAGTACTATTTTAGAAAATGATCAAGGCTATTTATTTAATACTCCTGCAATATATAAATGAGTCTGTATTACTCATAGTGAACATATGCTTTGCTGTATTTTATTCTCATGTCAATGCAACCCCATTATTATAAATCAAACGGAGGATTTGTCAGACTACTTCATTCATGTGTTGCTCACTGCTCCCACTGTTCCCTGAAACACACACAATGGGCCATTTGTAAAAGGAACAAACTCCAACAGCTGATTTTACTTGGTTTAACAGCTGAGTGCATCTTGATGTAACCCCAAAGATGTTTCAGCTTGTTTGTTTTGACTAGCAAACTTGTTAGCTAGCTCCTGTAATACTTGTGAAATTATAGTGGGCTGCTAGAAATGTATTTAGAACAGTTATAAGTCACTGATATTCAAGCTCTTCAAAAGGCACTGTGCAATATTATCAGCAAGAACTAAATATTCTACTTGAGAAATAAGAGGAACATTCCCTATCTCTTGTTTGAACGAAGAAAAGGGTGGGGACATTTCTCAAGCAATCACCCATTCAAAATGTTTCCAGAACAAATCACGCCTTTCACACTGAAGAGTATAAATGACTGCAGCGAAGTATGTTTCATAATAGAACAAAACAAAACATATTTCATAATGGAACAAAAAGCTACCTAAATGTAAGTTTTTGTGACCATTTTGTCATCATCTCTTTCACATTGATAAAATATCATTGGGGCAGAGCTTGGAAAAGATTTCTTAAAGACACAATTTCCTTAACATTTGTTTTAAAATACTCATTGCATTTTTTAGTTTTTTTGACTTGTTCTAAAATTACTGATCTGTTTGTTTTATCATGTCTCAAGGAAACGCAAGCATGTACATGTAATAAAACTGTTATGATACTTGTTTGTGCACTTTGCATGCTAGCTGACTAGGCAAGCAATTATGCTAATCCAGCTGCTAAATGTATTTATTACTTGTGCTGGAGTTACAGCCACACCTGTCTGCTCTATCTCACACCAGGGCAGGGGAGCTCGGGAACAACTGTGCTTCTTCAATCCGTGGAAAGCTTTGTAAGAATGTTCATTTGTGGCAGACCCTTTCTGCTCCAAACATCCCAATCCTCAAATATTTGCTATTAAGGATATTTGATCCACAGATCACTGGGGAAAGACTCCCTGATCTTGAAATCTCTGTGACTGCTTTCCAGTCTTTGGTAGATACAGGGGCTTGTTTTAAGGAAGTTAGAAAAATGCAGCTGGAAAGAAATTGAGTCATGTTGTGTCTTCCATAGCATTATGAGAAATTCCACTGTTCTATCCTTGTAGAAGGGTCTTCTAATAGTAAGATATGAAGAATCTGCAAAGCTTTAGGAATCATCTGGCCAAAGAGAGCAAAAGTTTTTTTGCTTTTTCTCTTCACGTTCCTCCTGTGGGTCACCTGTACATATGGCCCTAACTCTCTTCTGAGCAAACTCAGTGAGGGGTTGGAGGTTCTGGGATGCAGAAGGAGAGCAAAACTTAGGAGAGGTGCTATACTGTATTTCCCAAGAGACAACTGGGAAATTGATATTTTGTCTAGAAGTTGAAAGAGGAAAGGTCAAGCATTGGGTCTGCAGGCATATTCCCTCATAAGCATCTTGGAGGTACATCAAATCCCAATGCCCAGTTTTGCCAGGAAAAGATTCCACATAAATCTGAGTACTTAGTGTTGTGCACTGGTGGCTCTGGGCTGTAAGCCTTACTCACATCTCTGGAATAATTACTCTGAAGCCTTTGGGGTCCCAGACAATAGAAAACAGTAGGCACAAGGATTTAGGTGGAATTTAGGCCAGCAGAGTCTGGGACTAAGATCAATATTTAGATTAATTGAAGGTGTTATTCACCCTTCTCTCCCCCTCACTTTGGATAGCTAGCAGTCAGCCTTTTCTTTCTTTTAGAGTTCTGAATATTTATGCATCCAGGAATAAATCTATCCTGACCTCCTCTAGGCTTTCCACAATTAGTCCTTCCTACGACACTCCAGAGTTGAATCACATACCTTCTAGCAGTGATGTTCAGAACACAACTGGGTGACTGTCAGCTGGCCAAACTTGCACATGCTTTGGAGTGCATCTCTGGTTTCCTGGGCAACCTCGCCTGTGTCCTCCTGTGGTGTTCAGAGGCACCCAAGAGACATTTTGTTACTGCCACTGTTTGTGGTTTTGTACACCCCTGAGTAATCAACACATGAAAGGTGCATTTGCATTTTTTATTCTTAAATTTCTAAAGCAGTAGGATGAATTGCTGACCATACAAAGCTGTTGCACTTCTAGCTGTAAAATTCAAGAACCTTGCCTAGGAGTTTGAAGTTGAAGCTCTGCGTTGTTCATCTCACCCACACTGCCAGTATGGGCTAATGACTGGCTCTGACTGGCAGGCCACTGTTCATCCAAGCATCTTACCTGTGGCTTTGTTCTGATTTATTTATCTCCTATTGTTCAGAACCAGTTATTCTTCAAAGATCCAAATCTGTCTCACAGCCCTTGTGTCTGATGTCATCCTGCAACCATTAACAGCTTACCTCTTACCTTGCACAGTAGGCGAGCAGGCTGAACTTTCTCCAGGGAGTCTTTAAAGTATACAAAATAGCTTTGCTCAAGAACAGGATATTTATTTCTTAAAAGAAGAGTGTAAGCACTGGATATTGAGGATATTGGCCAAAATCTTTTTGGTGAGCTTTTCTTTCAAAACAGAAAACACTCCATAGAGAGCAAATACTTCTGGGGAAAGCAAAGGTTTGATCAGAAGATTTTCAGTCAGTCTTCATGTGCGCTCGTTCATCTGTCTCCAGAGACTCTGAGCCCCCTGTCACAGATGTAGGCTTGATATGCACCTTATCTTCTCTTCTTTACACATACTGGTCACAGATGTCTGAATGCTACATTTTCCATGGCAGGCTGAGGATTTAATGCTTTCCCCTAGAGGAGAGATAAGAGCCAGAACATGTGTAGGCAGCATTACATTTTCATTTGTAATCAGTGATGTGTAAAGTTTGTAAAAGTTTGTTGACACTCGTTTGATATATTCTATCTCCATTAGAGGGGTGGTGGACAGAGTTACATGGTCAGATACCATTTTGTTTGAAAAGAGCTTTTCTCCTTTTACCTATCCAGAAACATTCTTCATTGCTTCTGTCTCATGTAAAAAAATACACAGCCTTATCGCTTTCCAGTCTTATTACTCTTTCTTATCATTCATATTTAATGTATTTCTACCTTCTGTGTTGTAACCATTTACATTTTATTGATTCTTGGATGCAGTTTACAAGTCAGTGATTTATTATCTTTCACTTCTCTTTGTGCTGACAGGGAACATTGCTATTTTGCTAATTCTGGTGTCATGTGAGGTAAATATATTTGTGTCCAAACCCTGTGAAAATGTACAGTACAAATTTAAGCTGTGCTAATTATTATTACACAGATTTTTAGAAGAGGAGAGAAGAAAATTCATGGGTAAGGGTGACATTGCATTTTCTGTTCATGAAACTTGGGTTTGAAGTATAGCAATTTGTTCATTGTCATTCTTTAGGGGGCTGTGCAATGTCTGGCACAAGAGAGGACACAAAACATTCAGGCCAGAGCTTTCAAACTGAGGTGCCAGAGGATGGCTATCCAAGACTTCTGAGTTAAGAATGGATTTAAGAACCTCTACATTTTAAAATGGCATGCAATGGTATCTGTGCATAAAGATAAAATCTTTAACAAAAACTGCTGAAAATTGAGCCATGCACAGGGTAAGGTCTGGGGCAGCACTACAGTGTGTATCACTTTCCAAGAGCAGCAGCAATTATAAAACCAGGGGACACACACAACATGGGACAGGCACCAGCCACAGCTGCAGAGCACTACTTGTACCCCTGGTGATGATGGCAGCTGGGAGGTCTGACCTGAAAGGTTTGCTACTACTTCCACACCAGGCATTTCCAGAGCAAGGATCAGATCCCCTCTGTACAGTGTTGTTTGTCCTGCCCTTTGCTCCTCTGCTTTGTAAATTATTTTTTGTGAGGGAAAGAATAGGGAAAATAGGCCATGGTAGTTCAGCTGTGTTGGCTATAAACCAGTCCCTTTTCTCTGCTCACCTGACAACGAAGCTAGTGAGGTGCTGAAAATCTCACAGACTATCCTGGAGGACCGAGTTCTTGATGAAATGGCTTGGCAAAATTACACTTGGCAAAAGTGAGTTATTTGCTTAGAAAAAATAATCATTTCCACTCCTCATGGAACACGTGTGCCTGCCATTTCTTGGTTTGCACACAGAGGCTCTAGCTGGGTTCCTCTTGCACATTACAAATCAGCATTTTCTAGGAAGTTTCTCATTTTTGTCTGGCTGGGATGTTGTTACAGTGTGTTTTTTACCCATACTAGACCTCGCCTATTGCAAGTCAGGTACCTATTGCTTCACAGCTGAATTGCTGCAACTCTCTCATCTTTGGGCTACATCTACAGTCAATCCAGGAACTGTGTGCAGCTGCTCTCTTTCTAAACAAGGTATTTTACCAGGATCATCTGCTGGTTTTGATGTGAACAGCTTGAACAGGATTTACTGCATCCCCTTTCTGCTGTCAAAGAAGAGGAGAGAGCACAGATTGCTGTTCAGGATAATGGAGAGATGCTTTCTGTGAGGAGCTCTCAGTTTTGGCATTTGCTTGAGGCTGTTTGGGGGCTGTGGGGAGGGGGGTGTTAATGATCAGGACAGGCTGTGAGTCTCCTCTGTTTTTGAAGGATTTCAGAAAGGATGGGGCTAGACCTGACAGCACTCCCCAAATCTGTTGCGTTTGTAAAAAATTTTTAAAATACAATTGAAATACAATCCTTTGATCTCCAGCTGCTTGCCATAAGCACTCACCATGGGTTTTACACCTTGACCCCATCACACTGAGCTTAAAGGAGGTTCCTCAGTTGCCCTACACAGAAGCATATCACAGTTCTTGACTGTTCCTCAGTCTCTCTCACACGCTGCTTGACCACAAGCTCTCTCTGTCTTTCCAGTGAAAGAATTGGGACTTTGTATAGAAATCATGTGTCCCACAGCTGCTCTCTTGTGCTGTTCAGCAGCTTAAGCAAGCTCCTGCCTTGAGCTCCAGAGCTCTAAGTGCTCGAGGGTTCTCACCTCACCTTTTCAGCCACCAGGGAGAGAGAAAACAGGCAGGTTTTCTGACTGTTTCTAAATAAAATGAGCATCCTTGCCTGGATGGTGTTTTCTACTGCCATGATCAGGGACAGAATATGAGTCCAGGCAAGAAATTTATTGTGTTCCCAGGTCTTATATCTGGCAAAAGAAATATACTCTCTAGAGTATAAGCTCTAGAAAAAAACCCAAACCCTGCACAATGCCAATAAGCAGCTCTCTATATTTCCTTGTTTTAATTTTGTCACTGCTTTATGGTGTTCTTTGGGGTTAAGTCTAAGGTTCTCTGAGTACACAAGATCCTCCTCTCTCACTCCTCCCCTCAGAGCCCTCCTCATCCCTTTCTCAGCTGGCTCAGCAGCTAAACCAAGTCACTCTACTCTTCCTCTTTCTTGTCATGTTTCCCTGTGTCTGTAAATCTCCCTAAGTCTCTCAAGCTTTGCTGTGTTTAAGATCCCAAGTTAATACCTAATCTCTTTGTCCTGCTGCTAGTGGAAGTCTCTTCTTCCAAACATTCTCCCTGAAAACAAACTTAGTTTCCCTAAGCCTCACTGTGGCCTCTAGCCTGAGGACTAGATCAAAGGAAAAGAAAACTACGGATGGATGAACTGTCAGTTTACCTGACCTGGAAATCTTAAAATGTAATGGCAGTTCCAAAATCATAACGAGTGGATAAAGAAGAGAAAAAAGGGTTTTTTGGAGTTGTCCAGAACACTCATTGAGAAGAAACAAACAGAACTCACTAAAAACTGTAGTATGTATGGATCATATGCAATTATTAAAAAAAAAAAATAAAAAATTTAAAAGTACATCCTGGTGCAGTAACCTAAAGCCCTTATCCTGCTATTGATTTCTTGCTCTGAACTGGCAGCTGTTGAAAGTTAATATTGGTCTAATTCTAGAAAGAGAAAGAGTCTTTTGGTCGTTCCATAACACCCAGTTCAGTCCAATACATTGAGCTACAAACACTTCCAATAGGTCTGTTTGTGGGGGTCCTCTTGAACAGCATGAAAAATGTAGCTTTTTCAGATAGATGAAGGAAAAAAAAGATGATTCCTTAGGGCATCTCAAGATGGGAGAAAAAAAAAAAAAGAAGAAAATAAATTAAAGGCACTGCTTTGCTGCTGAACAAGGCCACACTTCATCCTGTATGTGGATAAAAGACAAGACAATTTTCCACTTCCCATTTCTGTTCTGTATTGTCAGGTTAATTGTTGTCATTGTATTCCCCACAAGAGAAGCTTCATCAGTAGTGCCAAATAAACCAGATTAGTGTTCAGGGGCATTTGCTGGCAGTGATGCCAAATCCATTCTTGATCCTAATTATATGAAATATGCTCCAATAATTTTCCACAAGGTGAATAAAAATAAAGCCAGAACTGCCGCTTTCACTGAGGCTCAATTAGGAGGTATTCACTAATCCCAAGGCATATCATAGCTGCTTCTGTGCAATTATATTCTCCATTCTATAAACTGATGTTTACCTAGAGAAGATGAATATCCCAATTCCTGGCACTGATACAAGAGTGATATCGGGAGGGAGAGAAAAACACAGAGAAGGCCTGGCCCTTATCCCAACATTGGGCAAACCGACCTTTGGTTTCCATCTCCACAGGCAAGCTGTTGCATCTCTGCGGTTTCAAGCATTACACACAGGAGAGACACACTGCAATACAGTGTTCATTCCCAAATCTAAAGGAAGAAGTCAAAAGCCACTTCATTTTGAAAATAAAATCAGATTAAAAAAAGAAAGGTTAGTCATGGAACATTGCCTGCAGTGTACAGTATCTTGTTCTGAGATGCATTTCAGGTTTCCATGATGACTGGTTTGCACCAGCTGGCCAAGAAAGAGTCACTTCAGACAATTGCAAATTCAGACTTTTGTTCTAACTATGGGAAATTCATTATAAAACTGAGAGGCATTCTTCTAGCATGTAAGTACAATGAAATATGAGTTGATTACTTTAAAAAAAAAATCCTTTACAGCTAGAGTTAAAAGAGGATGGGCAAACATTGTTGAAACAATATAATAACAAACTATATTCATGGTCTGTAGTTGGTTTATACAGTAGTATTATCTTTCAGGATTCTCAAAGCACAAAATGTCTTTATTTTCTATTTCTCAAAAAACCCTATCTTTCTCAATTTAGAGGATTTTACTTACATGTGACTTACCTGTTTTCCTTCATGCCTTTATCTTTGTGGCAAGTCTCACAAAAAACAAAGCTAATAGAGAAACAGATGTTATATTTCATTACTTCATTTACCCTCTTGCCATTTTTGACGTTTCTCCTAAAACTGCTGGGGAGGCCCTGTTTATTGATTGTCTGATACAGAATCATAGAATCAGAGAATATCTCCAGCTGGATGGGATCCATAAGGATCATAGAGTCCACCTCCCTGTTCCTCATAGTACTACCTAAAACTACACTGTATCACCAAGACCATCATTCAGACACCTCCCTGAATTCCGGCAGGCTTGGTGCCCTGGGAAGCTTGTTCCAGTGACAGACCACCCTCTGGGTGAAGAACCTCTTCCTAATGTTCCAGATGCAGCTTCATACCACATGTTTCCTAGCCCAAACTCTGACTAATTTGTGGGATCATATAATTGTTGGTGTCTGAGAGAGTGAAACCTGACATTTACAGCAAACAAAATTTTTAAGGTGAGTTAGTGACTTCAGGGTTGATTCATTCATAAGCTCATGACATACTCTGTGCTGCTGTCAGAACTGGTCTCTTAGCTCCAGCTGGTAGTTGCAATGGTATCTCCATAGCTCTACCCTCCCCAGTGGGATAATAAAGTATGTTGGGATTAAGGGAAAAAAGATATGTGGCTTTCTTCTCAGCACATACACTGAATTCTGGTTGTACTCCCCCAGCCCTCTCACAGGATTTGGCTAAGAGGAAGAAGCACAATAACTCACACCTCAAGCTGAAGTTCTCAAGCAGCCTATTGTTTTCTTCTTGGCAAAAATTCAAAAGAGATTTCATTAGTGATTGCTGATCAGGAAAAGGGACAGGAAATTGTGTGTCTGCTTGGAGGCTGATCCCTAAAATCTGAGATGACAGGCAAGCCCTTACGCGTACACTGCAGGGTTTACAGCTGCCGTGTCTCCTGATACTCCCAAATGTGAAGACTTTTTGGATTGCTGCTGCTGCTGGATGGCATAATGAGTTTTGTTCCACTGACTACATTATCTCTGAATGCAAACTAGTACCCTTTTTTCCAGGAGCATTGGCAACTTTCCAGCAGCTCGGCAATGTTAAAGAGGTGATAAAAGGGGGTTTAAAAGGTCTCCTGGGTGACGTCTAAAGGAGATGCACAAGAAAGCTAAAGCATGAGGGTACCCCTTGAGCTGCTTGTTTGCCTTTCTTGCACAAGGACTTCTGAAGTGGGACACAATTAGATGGAGGGAAGCTGCATTTCTGAAAGGGCTTGGGGTTTGGGAGCTGTCTTGTTTGTTTGCTTTTAATGAGCTGTTTTAGGATGCTGTGTAAAAGCTAGCTGTGTTGCTGAATTTCCTCAGGTTTTCTCACAAAATGCTAACTGGAACGTGGGAGATTGGGGTTATTTATAATCTCTGGGCTGAGTCTGAGGAATCAATACTGCATCTTGAGGGAAATGCAGGTTTCAGGGAGGAAGCTGATAGAGAGAGTGTTTGGAGGGGAGGCTGTACGATCAACAGGTTGTACCTCACTTCTGTTTGGGGGGATTCCCAGCAAGAATTCACTGCTGGGACTCCTGAATTACAGTAACTCAGTGCATCTCCAGGGCAGATATGTTCCTAGACCCTGTTTTGATGTGTGGGTACAAGACATCAGCATACAGAAACAGGCCAATACGAACGTAACCTCGGAAACAGGTCCAAGGCAATCCAGCAGTAAGCTCCCACCAGCATTTGTGGCATTTGTTGAGAAATATTCACCATAGGTTACATACTCTGTTTAGTTGGTTAATGGTGGTAAAGCCATTCCTGGAACCTGAAAAACATACATGCATAAAAAGCAGTATCAGTATGCTGCATGATGGTATTGATGGAGCTGGCCAAGCAGCACGGTTGAGTGCCTCTGTGAACGGCGTGAAGAAATTTGCCTGCACTGAGGAGATTCCTGAAGGCTCTGCAGGAGTATTGAAATGAATGCAGGCATGAGACTAAATTCTTGCAGTAAGCATGTGCTCCGTTGGAACAAACGCAGGTGATTAATGGAGCTGTAAAGTGACTTGGGATGAGGAGACTCTTGTCTCTTTCTAGTGCCAGGAACGAACATTTTCTGCTGCTGAGATGGGGTGTATATGTCAATTAATTACCATTTTTCCAATTAATTGTTCCTGCGATACACCTTTCCCCAAAGAAATTATTGAGCAATACAAGCAGAACTCAAACTAACTCTGTCACAGCTGAGAGGGTAACTGACTGCATTTACAATTCTTGCTTCCCAGATGTCCCACATTTCTTCAGGTAATGGGAAGAAGCACAGAAAGGGTAATTCAAGATAGATATCTCTGCTCCCAGGTCTCATTGACTGACACTGAGCTTTCTTCTTATTTTGTCAAATTTACTCAGTGTGATGCTTATGATTTTGTTAGCCAGCAGTCTTGGTGGATCTTGGAAAAACCCAAATGTTTGCATGGCCGTGTATTTGCAGTGTGATGGGAATGAATGGAGGCTTTCTTTAGAGTCTTCAGTGATCACTGGAGGTGATTGAAACACTCCTAATGAGCAGCTCCTGCAGGCCCATTGCAGGAATGGCCTGCCAAGACAAAGCCCCTTTATCATGAATTGCATCTTGGATGTTCTGTCACAGAAACATTAATAGTTTCTGTAAAGACACTTTCTCCCTTTTACTTTTTTGAGCTACAAATGCACCCTGTGGGTCAAAATCATGCTCTCTTACTGTGTCATGTCCACATATTCTCAGCACCAGAATTAAGATGGTTGGGGGAGATGATTGTCCCATTCTGTTCTGCGGTGGTGTGGCCTCAACTCGAATATGGTGTGCAAGTTTTGGGCACTGCAATATATAAAAGATATAAAGCTGTTACAGAGTGTCCAAAGTAGAGCTACAAAGATGGTGAAGGACCTAGAGAAGACATATGAGAAGTGGATTAGGGCACTTTGTTCAGCCTGGAAGACAGGAGACTCAGGGGAGACCTCACTGCAGTTATGATTTCCCTGTGAGGGGAAGAGGAGGAGCAGACACTGATCTCTTCTCTGTCATGACCAGTGGCATGAAGTTGTGTCATGGGAGGGTTTAGGCTGAATATTAAAAAACAAAAGTTTTTCACCCAGAGGGTGGTTTTGGGCACTGGAACAGACTCCCCATAGAAGTGGTCACAAGAGATGAGCAGGTCACAGGTCAAGCCTGACAGAGCTCAAGAAGCATTTGGTGACTCTTGGGGTGTCCTGTGCAGGGCCAGCAGCTGGATTCAATGATTTTTTATGGGTCCTTTGCCACTCAGGATATTCTATGATTCTGTGATTAGCCTTCTGCATCTTATTCTCTTCATCTGAGCACTCATGTAAAGGATGGGAGCCAAAAACTAATAGACTGAATTTCCTTGCAGGATACCTGGTAGAAATAGCATCTACTTTGTTCTAATATGCCGTGGAAGTTGTTGGAAGAAAATTAAGTCCTGAAGCACCCTTGGTTTTGTTGTTGCTGTTTCCAACTATTTTTGAATCGCCACTAATCTAGGAAGATTCCTCAGATAAATGATTGCCTAAATTAGAATTTATGAGTCACATGAAATATTGGGAAATGAGAAGAAGGGTTATATTAGCTATTTCATTAGAACTAACTCTCAGGGTCTGTATCCCAGCCTGCAGCAGAAATGTCAAGAGGAGCAGCTGCTACAGCACACAAGCCAGCAGAACATTTCCACCCCTGAATAAGGCAAAGGGGAGTGGGGGAAGCTGAGTGAATTGCATAAGACCTGAACACTGTAAAGTAGTGATGGACTGTATGTCTGTAGAGATTTTTGCCGAGCCTTTTATCAGTCCATTTTTAGAGATTAGGTGTTGTTTTCTTTGTGAAACATGCAGACTTTTGATAGTGTCAACATGCCATTGCTTTTGGGCTTTAGTGTGGTTCTAGAATACTCCACACCTCAGCCTTTCGTGGTACATGCTGTTATTATTAGCAGAGCTTTTCTTTTTTAACCTCTTTATCCTCACTAGATGCCAAATAAGCAAACCTCTTGCCCTATTATGCTGCTTAGTGTTACCAAACAACACTTGCCAGCATGAAAGTAGAGCAAATTAACTGAAAAGAAGAAAGAGGATGGTTTTTCATGGGCTATTGCTTACACCTGAGTCTTACACCTGCTCCCTGACTTGGTGCGCCATCAGCAATGTCACTAGGATTTATCATTTCTGTCATATATTTCTTTGCCTGCATGAAGTCAGAATCCAGGTCTTCCTGGGAACTATTTTGCCTAGTATTTCTTCAAATATTGCTTAACACCAACACATTGTACTTGTAAAGTATGTGAAAGTGCTGGGTTGTTGCTATGCCTTGTTAGTTGATGTCAGCATGCTGGACTAGAGTCTCACTGTAAAGCTGTCATGGTAGTATGCCAGGCTTTGAAGACAAAAAAAATTAAGAAGGAAAACATTGGCACTTAAAAAGTCAGGCAAGTCTATAGCAAACCATGGTGCATATTCACTGGCAGTACAGACTTTGCTTCATCCCAGTGTCATTCCCCCAGTTCATAGGAATATTTGTTAATAAACAACAACCAGTGGGGGGAAAGTAGAGCAGTATGTGGCTTTGGGTATTTTCACATATTTCTATGTGATGGAACTACAGATTTTTTGACAAGCTAGATTGTGGGTACCTGTCTTCTTTTGGCTGGCTTAAGAGGTCACTGTCTGTGGTTTCTTGTTACCCACTACATCCTCTCTGTCCAGCTACTCTGCATTGGTTCTCTGGGCACTTCATAACTTCCTTGGGAACATTTAAACTGATTAGTCTTGCCCCTTTAGTGGGGAAGCTTGGCAACACCATACCAAGAGATGTGAGGGAACAGCGGATGTTGGAGTCCAGAATGCAGAGAATATTCCTCTGCATGTTTTAAAGGACCAAAACCCACTGAAAAACACTGCTTTTAACCTTTGTCCATGGAGAGGGCTTCCTAGGCTTTGGGATGAGACAGAGTTGCCAGGACTGTAAATGAGGTAATGGTATAGTATGTAATTCATCACAGGGTGAGAAATGTAGATTTTGGATTTGTTAGAATGGTAAGTAAATGAAGACAAGATGGAGGATCCTTGTGGTTTTTAGGCTTCTTCCTTCTCCTTCTCTTACTCCATATCCTCAGAGTTGGTGGCACAGGGTAATTGGTTCGGATTTGCCACAGTGCAGTGTTACATGAATAGAAGTTTAGTTAGTTATTGGTAGAAAAGTAGAAATAATGTACATTTTGGGTGATAATTGGGTGAATTATCTTTAAGAGAGCCTTGAATCTGCATGTTCGGGCCTCTTTGGTGTGCTTTCTCCTTTGCACTAGGCTGGTGTTAAGCCTGGTGCTCAGAAATTGCTGATAAGGAAAGAATAAACAACCTGGAGAACCAATACACCAAGAGTCCGATGCATTTTTCTTACTTAACAAGGACTTTAGAAGACTAGTCTCCCCTATCAGGGGAGGGTCGTGTGGGAGTAACAACTCTTACAAGAGGATGCCAGCAGGGAGGCTGTGTCAGAGCAGGGGCTGGTCGTTTTGTTCTTCAACTCAGTAGAGTTAGGAAGAGGTGGCATGGGCACAATCTGGTTTCTGACCTGAGCCATGCTCAGCTCCTACAACACTGCAGTTGAGAGGCAGAACATTAATAGAGAGATACAATTACCATGGGCTAAAGCTGTACTTTTACCAGAGTTCAGGCTCGTGGTGACTTGATCACAATCAGATGACCTTGCTGCTTTTTGTTTCCTATTGGGTCTGGATCAACTTTCTAGGTACATTGACTGCTGTCCATACCATTTGTACAAAATATCCTTACTGGGCCCGCTCAAGTGTGCAAGAGCAGCACTGTGTTGGAACTTCCCATTTTACAGAGTGAATTTGCTTAGACTGAGAATTCATGTCACAATTCAGACTTGCTGTACTTTATCCAGCATTACAGAGAGCCTGCATGCACTGTGTGGCCATCACTCCATGTAAAGTCCTGGTGATTCATGGCTGGGTAACTGTAGAAAAGCTTTTATTTTTTTATCTAAATTGGGGATGCCTGTAATTTATCTTGTCTGAAAAATAAATTAATTACTATAATTATATCCAGTAAAAATACAGAACTGGGAGACCCAACTGGGCTCCCTTGACTCTGGTTCCACACAGTTTCAGACAACCAGGTGATAGACATTTATGGTCCAGAAAGGTCCACAAAACACTTATTTTTCCTATTTATTATCTGCCTTTTGCATAGATCTAAGTGTTTGTTATTGCAAAATGACTACCTAAATAGATAATAAGGCTTAGAAATTACAATCATTTAGTTTAACTTCCTGATAATGCTCATCCTAATGCTCATTCCTGCAGTGGAGGAAATTAATCTTTGCTATTAATTTTGTCTATTAAAGCCAGAATTCAGATTGGTCCATTTGCAGTCCTTATTAAATAAGGACCCCTGCTGGCCCTTATTAGATAGATGAAGGACCAGAGTGAAGTTCCTTGTTACTTAAATGAAACCCATGTTTAGCAAAGCTGTTAAATCACAGCTGAAGGCAGACATCTTGATGAATAAATCAGCATTCATGAATAAATAATTGACATGAGTGCTAAAATGGGATTTTCTTTTTCATGCTGTTTCTGTTCTTGGACAAAAATTGAGACAGTCTGTGTGAGTGGCAGTGGTGGCCCTTGTGGCAGAGACAAGTAAGGTCAGGTTTCCCAAGGTGTAGATACAATTCTGGTAGGACCAACAGAAGCGTCTCAGTTTGCTGAAGGCTTCAGCTCCTTCAGTTTCAATGATTCTGATGAGTTAAGGAGCTGGAATGAGCCTTACCAGCACGTTTCCCATAGGACATCAAATAACGTGAGTCACTGTTGCTCTGGGACGCATTTGCACTTTGATCTAGCAGTTAAAGGCTCAGTGTCCCATTAACAGTTTGTTCAAGACAGCTGCCTTTCCCTGTAATTGTGCTGGTTATTCACACCAGTGGAACCTTCATCAGCCAGCCGCTTCCTGGGGACAACTATTTCACACTCTGCATCACCAACCTTAAATAGGTTACCAGTCTTGCAGCATTTTGTGTACAAGACCATGAAAAGTTTCAAGAGCAATGTTTCTGGAAGAATCTCCATGTTTTTGTTAGCACAGTGGCTGTATCCTGCCAGAGACAGAGGAAGAATCACATCCAAGCACATCTTGCATAGAGCCAGCTCTGGTGTTTTTTTGTCTCCTGCCTAAGTGCTGCGCAGGATCCATAAGAACCATCCCAGCGTGCCATTTTGTTTTGCTAAATTTTTTAAATACCTGTGGTTGTGGGGAAATGCCAGTTCTGAAATCTGCCACTTTAATAACACAAGTGGTTTTCAGATGCCAGGGATAAGGATGCAGCTGCTCCAAGAGCCCAAAGTGCTGGTATTCTTAAGAACTGCAGCCAGGCACTTACAATGCCCTTGTGTCTTCCAGCCACAGCAAAGGGCAGGAACCGGTGCCACCCGGGCATCAAAGGCGGCCGCTCGTGCCAGCACAAAGCGGGCAGGCCGAGCCCCTGGAGCACTCCCGGTATCCAAGGCAAGGCTCAGATGGGACTAAAGTGCTGCCAAGTTCTTGCTGTGGTTTTTTCCCTCTCATCACCTCACGCAGTGCATGTGATAAACATCAGTGCCCGTTGCTGTTTGCGAAGGACCAGCACGTGGCATAACGTGCAACTGTCTGCAAGGATGCAGTGCCAGCACACTTGAAGAGAGGAAAAGCAGGATGGTGTCTTATTACAGGCCATTTTGGGGCTATGTCTCCGGTTACAAGAGCTCCTCATCTAGAATAAATTGACCCAGCTCCATCTGACTCAGAGGAGCTACAGTGATTTGCACATGCTCTGCTTTGGGTCTCTGTAGTGTAAAGCCATTCACTCTCTAATTTCACTGGCTCATAACTTCACCAAGTTACAAAACCAGCTAACAGATATTTGCATATTATAAAACCAACAGGTATGTCCTGGAAACAGATGTTCCTGGAGTCCTGGGACACACATTTCCCCAGCACGTAGCAGGATAATTGCGCAAGGCATGAAAAAGCCACTCGCTATCACCAGACAATGTGAAAGACATTAAATAGCTCTCAGGGTAGCATGGCACGTAAAAGGAGCAGGTAAAAGGAACACCAACCTCATGAAGAGGAAGAGAAGTAACATGAAGTTTATAAGGAAATTTCTAAAAATCCAGCCAGCATTCAGGTGAGATGGGAAGCTGAGAATTTGGACATTTGGACTCTGACCCAGGCTGCTGAGGTTAGTAGTGGCCTCGCTCAATGGCCTCCGTTGTCCTACAGCCTCTTCCTCTTCACCACTGTTGCAGTGGCAGAATTTCCCTCGACAGCTTCTGTTTCCCCACCAAATCTTGTTGTTTCTTGCCAAATGTCCCTGTTTTATTTTGTGCATGGAGCATCTCCCCAGGATAGAACCTGTTATTTGGTAGTCACAGCATATATCTAAGACACATATATTGCTACTCTCTCAGGAGAGGAAATCATGCCTGGGATTCCCACATTGTGGATGAAGCTTCTTGCTGTAAAAAGCAGAAGGTCCAGAGTAAGAGTAAATTGTTCTACCTATTTCACAGTTTTGGTCAGAATGGGCTGGCCATGTGTGTGGTGAGCTTCCTGGGTGAGGTTTAATGGATGTCCTGAGCAAAGGAGCCCCTAATTTTGGACCTTGTAAACCCTTCTGTCCTTAGCTATGCAGCACCATGAAAATTGTACTGTACAGAGATAACCACCTCACAGCACTGACTGGAAAATGCTTGGGGGCTTTTTTTTTTTCCCACTGCCTTTTGCATACAGCAGCTCCCCGAGCAAGATTTTGAGAATCCAAGCAAGTCTATGGTGAGCAGAAGCAATGTGCAGAAGGACATGCTGCACCATAAGTGTTTTTGCAGCTGAGCTCCGTCTTCCCACCCTACGGATCTTCACATCAAGATTTGCTCTGGCAGTAGAAAAATGAAATCATACAATAACCATGTGGGCAACATGCAGGCAGGAGTGGGGCCTGGATCGCCTCTGACTTGGCTCTTTCAGCATAGAAGTGCCTAAATGTTGAAACTGGAGTGTCAGCACAGGAAATTTGGTGGTACAGATGCTGCATGGGAAACCCATGGGCAACAGGATCAATGTCTTCTTTTATATATCCTCCGTCCTGGATTTGCTGTAGATGACACTAAAATACATGTGAATGTGGGACCACTGGAAAATGTTTGGCTTGATCAGGCTCTGTTGACAAGAGATGTTAAAACTGGCTTCAGGCTTGCCAGATCCTTTCAGCTGAGAGGCCTCTGCCAGCTGTGCAAGGCTCAGCAAGGTTGGTATAAAGCCTTTTTCAACCTTGAGAAGCCCAGTTTACTGGAGAAGTCTTGCGGTGTTTGTACTATCTGCAAACGCTCCTGGTCAGCATTTTATATTGCTTTGTGACTTTGTTACCTAATCCGGAAATGCTGTTGTTTTGGAATTGCATATAGGACTTATTATTTCCTTCAGTGGCTACAGGACTTTAAAGTTGTGATGCATGCCTTTTGCTCATCCATTTATCACCCTGGAGTTTTCTGGTCATGTGTTGCTCTGTGTGTGTGTCTCCTTCGTGTACGTGTGACTCCTTCTGTATCTCTGACCTACAGATCAGACATTCTAGACTCTTGTAGACCAGATTTCAAGGGTGTTCTAAAACCTGGCAAAAGCTGAAAGAGACCAAGACAGAAAATATATTGGCATTGGTGCAGTCACACACAAAAAAAGCACCAGTATTTTGCAGTGGAGTCCCAGAGGGAGTTGGTGCCCATCCAAAAATTCTTGTAGGAAACACTGTTGTTTCTCAGCAAACTTCAAAAGTGAGGAAAATCTCCCTGATTTTATTGATGAAAACACCTGCTGGTTCCTCAGCAATTCTTAACAACAAATAATGAAGAAAGGCATTTATTTAACAGAAAGATAGACTAAAGTGGAGTTGGAGTTCACCTGAGTCAGTTATGCAAAACTCCAACTCCCTCTGACCCAGCTGAGAGGCTGAAGTGCCGGAGGAGCACAAGGTGCTGTGCGTGGCAGGCAAGATGCTGTGCTCAGGTAATCTCACTGCCCTGAGCATTTTCACAAGCACACATCCACAGTTCATTTCAGAATCTACTGCCTGGATAGGTTTTTCTTTGAAATATTTAAAAAATATTTTTGAATTTCTTTTTACATATTCTAACATTTTAAAATACTCTTGTCAAAACTGTGCTTTTATAAGACATTTCTAATGCTTTTTTCCCAAGATTTCCATTGACTGCAGCAGGCTTTGGCATGGAAGCTAACGGTACAAAGCCTAGGACTATAAATATAGATTCCCAAGGACTTGACTGGAGGGAGTGACAGATGCATAGCTTGACTCCGTGATCTGCCAGGGCAACATTTTCCAGAAGCAAAAAATGAGAATCATCTGTGTTAAATTTACCCACACTTGGATTTCTTTGGTACGTGCAGGAGGAAATCGCTAGGGAGCAGATGACTTTTTAATCTGCCAGTCGTGTAAAGTTTGTGCACTGTCTTCAAGGCAATGCTGTTTATTACATTCTCTGGGTAAATTTTACCTCTGATTCAAAATATATGAAACATCTTCACAAGGTAAAAGGGAGGATCAAAAGCCTATGGTGAATAACTGTCTCTTCTTCAGCTCCTGCCTGAAGTGTTGCTGTGTGCTCTTATGACATGGTTTAGATCTTGGATCCATACAGCCAGCCATGTCGTTGATATGCTTCTCAAGGATCTCATCTGGACCCCACCAAAACCTTCTCTCCACCTCAGGTTCCTGCTTTGGAACCAGGCTGAAATGTACTGATCTCCCACTGACTCCCCACTGTCTGCTAGAGACCTTCTTCCTCCTTGGACTGGAGAGGAATCTTTTGTTTGGTCTGGCTCACAACTTGAGAGCAGGGTTACATTTTTTCCTCCATTTCTGGTGACCTTTGTGGCTGGAAACATGTTTTGGAGGTGAGTTCTTGGGTAGCAGAGTGCTATGTTTGCTCCTGCTGTGGCAGGGATGGAAAGGTGTATTTAGAGGGAAGTTCTGATTAAGATGATCAAAGCATTTCTTTTCTTCAATTCAAACAGACCTGTACAATGCAAGCTCTGTAAGCCAAAAGCATGATTCAATGCTTTAATCATTCTGAGAGGTGATGGGCATGGAAGGGCATCACTCATCTTCCAAGGCGTACTGGGAGGGAGATGCTCTGTGCCAGTCTCACTGGCATAGCCTTTCTGTCAGTGCCCACCCGAGCCCTTCATCAGAGATGGGATACAGGGGTAGACGGCGCCTTGGCTTGACCCAGAACTCATGCACTGATGCTTTTGTCAGTGGTTTGCAGCAAAGAGAACCAGAGGCAGTTCAAGCTGACTGGCTGGAGCTGAGTGATTCAAGCATTCACAGCACAGGTTAGCAGGAGGGCCCTGGGCTAGTCTTGCCATTGCGCCTCCTCTCATTTTTCCCATCCGTCAGAGGGAATAAAACTGACTCTGCCTGCCTTGCACAGGTGCCCTTGCAGGGCCTGAGTCATTCAGGAGGGGGACAGGCTCTGCATGGTGCCACTGGTCCCAGCACAGCTGCCTGGTGGTTCCTGAGAGGAAACCACAGCCAGCTGATGGTAAAGAGCTTTGAAGATGCAAAGAGCCAGTGCTGGCATTAAATCACAGGGGCCGACACGCCTTCACCAAAACTGTATTTTAGTGTCTTCCGATGAGCAAGAGAAAATTAATGCCTCTCTGGAGGGTCCAAGCTCAATTCCCTCCTACCCCATCACCAAACCAGCTCTTTCTTCTGCACTTGGGGGAAGGAGAGGCTGGAGGCTGGAGGCGGCCGGCTGGCTGGGAGTTGTTCCAGCAGCAGGGAGCACTCATCTGGCAGCATGCTGACAGTCTGGAGCTGGAGAACTGTCGCCCAGGGACCTCTGCCAGATGGCTGGGATTAGAGTATCCCTCTGGCGGTTTTAGCCCCTGCTGGAGCGGTGGAGGGAGCTGGGACTGGAGCTGAGCAGGACAAAGATGTTTTCCCCTGGTTTAGCTGAGAGGGCTTCAGGACAGAGGGGGACATCACCAGCTGAATTCCTGTGGCTATTAGACAGGCTGAGATAAGGAAATAGCTGCATAGGCAGAGAGAGGAGCATTGGTGCTGGGTACTGTGTGAACACCAGCTTTCAACTCCTGTGTGTGTAAATGTTAGTCTTGGATGGATGATGATTGGCCCTGGAAGGTGTCACGACAAAGCCATTCCTGAAGGGATTGGAGATTCATTTACCAAATGCAAGGGTATTCTAATGAAAAGGCATCTACTGAAACATTCCCTCCATCAGCCTCCACTGTGCTACTATTCATGGTTTTACCTGGAGGGAGAAGCTGCTGTGCTGCTCCCTTCAGTGCTAAAAGCTGGCCTTAGTTTGCTGGACTTCTGTGAGAGAGCAATGGTACTGCCTGCACAGCCCTCACCCCTGCCTCTCCTCTGCTTTGGCCTCATTTGCTCTGGGCTCCAGCATGGGTTCATTGCTCCTGTGTTCAAAAGCCACCTCTCACAAAAGATGTCTTCTCGTACAATGCTGTCTGCAGACATTCTCTCTGTAGAGGAAGGAAGGAGCTGGTTTTGGGACTGGGGCCCTGGGTTGGCATTCAGAAATTGTTCTGCTGCAGCACTGCTCCATAGTGTCAAGCATGCTGTTTACTTGCTGAGCTTCCTCTGCCCATCTGCTTTGGCACAGGGGGTGGAGAATGAGAAATCTGCTGTTGAAACCCTGGGCCTCCCGCACTGGGTCACAGTTTCCAGATATATATGTGATGTGGTGAGGAGTATGGACCTGCTAGTGGAGGGAGGAAGGGCAACAGGGTTCAAGAGGGTTGAAGACTTACCCCTCCTGAATGCAGCATGTGTGTTTCTGAATCCCCTGTCACCATCACAGCCATCTGGTTTGTGACAGCTCAGTCACAGCTATGACCACCATGTTGGGGACTATAAAGTTTCTGGATAGATAGAGGCAAGAAGATGGGCTTAGGGAAAATGTCACAGCTCTTGGAAAAATACCCTGACCTTTTATAGCCAACGCTGATGTGGTGAGTGAAGGAATTGCTTCACTGGACAAATATGAGTTTAAGGGAGGGGTTTAGGAGGGCTGTCCGAAGGAACCTTACACACAGGATAAAAACAGGGCTTCCAGATGCAGAAGGCACATAGAATGATGTGGGACAATGAAGGGATGTAGTGGCTGGGTGAAGAGAGCTTGAGGTGCTGGGAAGGTGGATGGGTTGAAGAGGACAACTTACTCCCCTCAGGTCATGTTCAGACCCTGCTGTAGTGCCTCATACAGTCAGGGACAGTATCAATGTGCTAAGGGCTTGTAGCTACTCAGAAAATAATTCAGCAAAAATCTAGGATCATTATTCACTCAGCATGTCGACTTGTTTAAATTTTTGTGAGGAGAGCAAGTATATTACAGTATTGTTATCCTATGTGGAGAATTGTTCATGTTTAATTATAGTTCATGAGAAATACAGACTCTTACAATGCATCGTCTGTTCAAACAGATATATACATCTTAGGGAAAAATATAATAGTGCCATTATACTGTTCTTATAAAGAGCTAGAACAAAGCACACATGCACGTCTCCTCATATCCAGCAATAAAATAAACGTAGATGACTAAACATAGGAATGTATCCTACAAATATGTGTAGCAGCTGACTGTGAGTCAAGGGGACTGATCTGTGCAAATCCCTCAGGTACCTCTACGTAAATAGATGCCCCCACACTCCAAGGGTGACATTCTTCGAAAAGGGAATGTCTTGTGTTTCCTGATTTGCTTCCTTGTTCTTTAGAAATCACTAATCTTGCACTTGGCGATAGACAATTTAGGGATAAACTGTGAGCCAAAACTCCAATGTGACTCAGGGGGGCTCTTCCTGCCCACTGTAGATGTTATTCACATCACCTCACTCCTGACTGCTGAGAACTGCAGAAAATGAAGTGTTGCCATCATCCTTTGTCCTGCAGGCAGCAGTTTTCTGCCCGCCTGTGGGAAATAATCCTCTTTTAATTTAATTATTCATTTTTCAATTATTTAATGCAGTACTCTGGGATAGCAGCGAGGCTTCTGATTAGTTTTCAAATTGCTCCACCTCAGACAGTAGAGCACTGGGACCCAGCTCCCTGGGAGAAGGGATTCATTGTCTTTGAGCCACTGCTTTCATTAGGAGGGATATGCTGTCTCCTTTCCCTGGCACATCCCTGGGGAAGTTTCCATGTGTTCTGCCAACCTCCCTAGGTCCCACAGAGGCTGGGTCATGCCTGGCCAAAGTCAATGGCTCTGGACAAGGACAGCTGAATGGGGCACCATCAGGAGGCCCCCAATGTTTCTTCTTGGAGGGCCCTGTGAGCACCCTCCCTGATGCCAGTGACTGTGCTGTGCACTAATAATTTCTGCTTTAGGAAAAGCAAATGCTGGCTCTCTGTGGTGGCACTTTACACTGCTCTGTGCTGGCCCAGGGATCACTTCCCACATCACATGGGCCTTCACCAAGGCTGATTTTCTGCCCTGAGCTGTATCCATGCTAGTTCCTGAACGGCATCAGCTCTGACGTGGGGGGCAGGGGTCAGCTCTAAAAGATCACTGCATCAAATATAAAAGGTGTTCATACAGTATTGAGCCAGAAGACTTTTAAAAGAAAAGAGGTCAATTCTGCTGCCACTTGTACAGTCTTTCATAGATGTAACTCCATTCATTTCTGTGTAGCTAATTTTGTTTTATGCCAGCACAAGTGAAAGCAGACTCAGGCCTTCCTCCTGCTGCAGCTAAAGTGAAAAACATTTCTGTTTTTAAAGCTGAGAGCATCTCTTACTTCTGTTTATCACATGTCACTTTGCTGGCAGTGATGGTGTAAATGGCACAGAAAAATTAAATAAACAGTTTATGGGCACTGTTTATCACCCTATTGCTTGCCCATCATGACAGCTACCTGGCATTACTGGGCAGCAGGACCTAGGAAGCCTCAGTGCCTGGGCAAAGACAAGGCTGGTGGTGTTCAGCTCTTCCACCCTAAAACTGCTAAAAGGGTGTCTTTGCTCTTTATAGATGTCTGGTTTTGCGCTGCTTCTGGATACTTAATGTCTCTAAGCTCTCCAGACCTCTGTAAAATTCTATTTCCACAGTAAATGTGACTTAAACAAGGGGCAGGTGTTCAGTGGGACTGTCTGCAGGACACGTTCTCATGGCTGACCCTGCATCCTTGGAGTGGTGGTGGACCCTTCCTAGGTGAATTTGAAGGCTTTTTGGAACACAAGATGGGACTTCTTCCCTTCATAGTAAGTCCATTGGTAAGGTGTGTCACAGGGAAATTTCTTCCTGTGAGAGGGAAGAAACTTCCCTCCAGCTAGGAATTTATTCCTTGTAAAATTGAACAGGGGAATAAGATTTCCAGAGAGAGCCTGTGGCTGTAATAAAGGATTACTGCCAATTTCTTCGGCTGTGCACACAGAGCTTGGCACTCAGGTAGAAAATTTTGTGTGTCCAAAACTCCACAGCTGGGTGTACATGAATGCCAGGGTGCCAGAGGTTTCAGGGACACTCACGCCCAGGTGAAGATTTCCTTAGCAGTCCTGTGAGGCTCCACCACGCAGGCTAGTGAAGCAGGTCAGCGTTACAATGTTAACCTCAGACCAGGATGCTTTGCCCAAATTGCCGATGCCGAACAGCTCACCTCCCCAACTGCAAGGCAGGGAGAGGGACCCTCCTTGGTCCCTTTCACAGAGAGGTTGTTATGCTGGTAGCATTAAAGATTACAGCGCATTCCGAGTGCTAGGGGAGCCATACGACTACCACAGCCTGGGATAAATATAAAATACTATAATTTAAAGGCCCTTCTCTTTCAGTTGCTAATAGCTTAATTAAACAATAACATTTAACAGATGTGCTTTTTCTCCTTCAGTAATTCACTCCATCTGTGTCAACATAACTAGGCCCAAATTAGTGCATCAAAATGTAGATGTTAATGTCTTATTTCAGTTTTTATGTATCAATGTACATTTACATATATATTGTTTCATCTTGTGATGAGATGATTGCCTCCTTAGAAGGCGATATTGCACACAATGGAGTTTAAAGAGCCACTCTTAGTTCACGGAGTAAGAACAAAAAAAGCAAAAATCCAAAGACAAATGCTTTACAGATACTTTGAAATTAAAAGAAAATTAGGCACATGTTATATTAGGGGTGTTACATATTGAACTGCAGGATAACTGGGCTCTGTGCTCTTTAGGATAGGAATATTTTGTGATGCTTTGTTTTTGGAGCAGTTTCTCTCCTAACTTCATGTGATGGGAAAAAGAAGCTTGCCTTGTTTTGTATGAAAGCAGATAACCATCTGAATTCCTGGAGGATGTGTTGGGGGAGTGGATAACCTGGACATATCTGTGGAGAGATTTGTTGTTTTATGAAATAGCTTTAATAGCATTAGAGGTGAATGCAGCGGGTTGTTATTACCATTACTTTAAAACACCCTCCCCTGCGCTAAGCGCTTTCTCGAAGGCGCTTTGGAGTCGCTGCAGACCTTGCAAACTTCCTGTGCCGTGGATGCTGTGTGTGAGAGCAGTCACACTGCTGGGGCAGCACGCAGGAGGGCAAGGAGCACGGCAATCCCTGCCGGCTCCGGGCTGCCCCGCTTCCCAACACGCACCAGCCGCCCGCACGCTGCGCTCCCAGCCGGAGGGACGGGACGGGACGGGACGGGACGCGACGGGACGGGACGGGACGGGACGGGGCGGGACGGGACGGGACCGGACCCTGCAGGGCAGAGCCTGTCACCTCCTGCATGGGCGTGTGACACGTCCCACCCCCGGGTCCTCCCAGGCACGCTGTCCCCTGGGAAGTCCGCAGGCTGTCCCAGAGCCAGCTGGGTGTACTGCAGGGCTGATGAGCAAGCGCGGCGCGTTCCTGGCAGCTCCTGAGACTGGTCTTTCAAGCCATGCGAACTCCTCAGCCTCATGCATCTGGGTGATGCCCAGCCAGGAACACTCTCGGGTCCCGATCCTTTGTTTCCTTACAGTCTGAATTGCTTCTTCTTAATACTTTTCCTATGAATTCTTATAAACTGACTGGGTTACTTGACTTTCCCCTAATTTAATTTGGATTAATTTAATTTTAATCAGTCTGTCTTCTCAGCATCCCATTAACCTTCCAGTGAATCCTTCCTATAAGGGGATTGGTAAAGGAGGCAAGTCTGCATCTGTTAAAATACTAGCCTGTTCTTTGGGCTGCAAATCATTAGACATTAGAAAAGGCTTTTTGGCACAGCATATGGTCAGAGGGGATGGTGATTGATGATCCAACCTTATTCTCACTGAAGACCCCAGCAAAACCAATGCAGCCTCTCCCCAGATCTGCTTGTCCCAGTTTGTACTGGCAGTAGCGTGGAAAGCACCTAAAACTGTGTCTACCATAAGGCTATAAGCCCCTGGCTTCAGAGCACCAGCCTTTGGTGGTCCTGCCCATGCCATTCTGAATCTAAGGGGAGGTTCCAGACCCAGAGACACAGGTGGTCTCCAGTAGATATAACCTATATAACAAGATTAGAGCTGTATCTGTGTGGTTCTTCCTCCTATTCTACTGCCCAGTTTGCCATCTGCTTACAAATCCATTAGACTACTAACCAAAATCAATTTTGTATATATATACACAATGTATTGTCTTCTGTGTTAACACCTGTCCAGGTAAATTTTGCTGACAATCAACCATGAAATATTCACAGCATTGTCTCAAAAAAAGAGAGCTGAAATGTGCCAAGGTGGCAGTGGGACTCTCATCTGAGCCATCTCCAAATTTAATTTTTTTTTTAATTAAGGACGGTAGGCAATAAGGGAGTTTAGCTAAGAAAAGTTCAGGGGAAAATGTGAGCATGCTGTATTTTTTGTGATCAGTGGGCAATTCCTCACTCATTGCCAAGTGGAAAGCAAAGTGTCAAACTAGGGTTCCTCAGCATCACAGAAGTCAATTACTGCAGCCTTTGCCACATTTTAACATGGGAAAAATCTCCAATGACTGCATCCACGTTTTGTCTGCTCAGGACGAACACACTGGTCATTTCAGTTATTCAGAATCTATTTCATCTTGTTAAAAATAGGTACTTAATGAACCTGTCCATCAGCTATTAAAAGAACAGATATTTTTGAAAATCAGCGGGGCTCTGCCGGTGTTCTCTGGAAAACTTGTGTGCTGTTTGGCTTACGTAAATTTGCATTCAGCCTTGGCAGGATTTCTCTCCTGAATAAACATTTGCCACTAGGGCTGTTATACAGCCATGAACAACAGGAAAAGGGTTTTGGATTATCACAAATAGGATGGAGAGTCCTTCATGAAACAGCCCTTTTACTAGGATGCAGTCTGCAATCTGAAATGGGGCATGGAGAGATGGGTGTCTGGTACATGACAGTGCCATGGCTCCATGCACTGAGCTGTGGAGGCCTCAGCACAGGGCCCAGGAGCTGAGGGGTTGTCCCCATGGGGTAATGCATGGGGTGCTCACCCGAGCCATCAGCTCAGCAGGACCACAGCACCAGGACACGCCATGTGATGAAGAGAGCCACTGTGTGAGACCTGCCAGGCTTGTCCCACGCCCACATTACAGCCAGGGCTCAAACACCCAACTGCAGGCACCTGCCTGCACCACGAGGCCAGCCTTAATCTCAAAAGCAAAGTCTCCCTCTGCTCACTAAGCATAGTCAGGTCTGACCCTACTAACAGCCCTACCGACAGATGGGTTCTGGTGGCATCAGCAGTGGGGCCAAGGGTGTCACAACCCTCTTATTTCCCCATGCCAGGGTACTCCCAAGCTTGACCAGGCAATGTGCTAGGGCAGGTCCTTAACCCACTGCCAGTAACGCTGGCTAAACCTGTGGCTCATGACACCCCTCCCTGGAGTCACTCCAGACTCAAGCAGGATTTTCCCCACAAGTGGGCATTTTCAGGATAGCGGAATGGGGAAGGCAGTGAAGGCATTGCACAAGGACAGCCACCCCTTTTGCTAATGGCTCCTTTAAATATTTGCTCCAGCTCTCCCTGCCTTTGTGATTTCAGTACTGCTTTGTATGGGTATCAACTGGCACTGCACTGCTCTTGAAGGATTAGAATTCAGTCAAGAAAATGGCAGTGGCAAAGGAACATCACAAAGTCAGCCCCCTGGAAATTAGGAGCTATTAAAAAGGACATGGGTAGTGCAATTTCAATTGAACAGTCCCTACAATACACAGACTTTAATTACCAAAGTAATTGAGAGCATGTTAATCAAAATCTATTTTTTCTATGGGATTCCATCCATCACGAGTGCATAGGATAGAAATCCTATTTGATAGCCACTACTGAATACAGTATTTTCCATTTTCCCTTACCTTTCAGCTCAATTTCATTCTTTTCTGCCTAAGAAATCCCAATTCTCATTCAATTCCTCATTAATTTTCCCTCCATCACTGTGTGCCTGCCACCTGCAACCTCCATAGTCACTCCTGCTCTTGGTGGCTTTGACAAGCTTTCCTGGGTCCCTAAGGAATCAGGTGTGCCCGTATCAATCTGCTCCAGATGGAGTGATGTCCCTGGCCACACTTGGTTACTTGATGACTCTTCTTCCATGCGCTGATCTGCCTCATCCCAACTCCCAGTGTGGCCTGCTTGGGTCAGAGTAGGGCTGTGCTGTGCCAGGGGAAAAACAGGCTGGAGCCTGTAGGGATGAAGGACCTCAAAGCTCATGCCTTGCTTCAGAATGCAAGCTTGTGTAAATTAGGAGTAAAAAAAGCACTTGTTTGCTGTCTGTGGAAGCGTCCTTCACTCAGACAGGAGTCACCAAACCACCCTCTGTCACTGCTCACCCCTCCGGTTCAGTGAGGCAGATATTCCACGGACACGGCTCAAAGCCACTCTTACCAGTCCAGCCAGAAAACAGTGTCAAGACAACAATTTCTCAGAGGCTTATTTAAACTACAAGCAAATGACTAATCTATTATGAAGGCAAACATTCTCTTCCTTGTTGTGGCTGCACAGTCACATCTCAGATTGAGACCTTCCCTCCACATGGCTGTGTGCATGACAACACCACGTAACTGGGATTATTTTACTCACATACGTGCATGCCAGAGATTAAAGCATGCAGCTTATACACAGCTTTTGTCTGAAAGCACACTCAGGGGCAAGTCCTTCTTCCCCAAGCAGGAATGGATTTGGGAGGCTGTCCACTGGCTCTGCCTTTTGCAACATGTGGTGACTCAGGACCACCTTGATCCACCACCTGCTCCGTGTCCTTGTCCCTTCACGTGGTTGCTCTGAGCATTCTTTTAAGCTGTGTTTGTTAGCAGGGTGAGAACAGGGAGTTCTGAAGAAACTGTGCCTCTGCTTTCCACCCCAGTATTCACACTGGGTCCTGGTGATATCCAGGCAGAGACCCCAGAGCCAGGCAGTGGCACAGAGCAGGAAAGTAACATGAGACTTGGGGAGGGTGAAATTATTGGGGAATTCCTCTGAATTGCTTAAGTTCTTACATGCCTCTGAACTGTATTCTTAACATATGGTCTTGTTTTCCAAAGGCTTGTACCTAGCCCAAATTCAAGAAGATTTTCACAGGAACAGCAGAAGGCACACCCCAAAGGTCTCTTGCACCTGCCAAGTTTCACAACTCTGCTCCAAACCATGGAAAAATAGAGCTCGTAAAGGTCACTGTTATTTTTAGCCTACTTCATAAGGAAATACAGCTATGCAATTGCTTGCTCCCTTTGCATTCCCTGCTGTTGCACTGGAATCACTGGCTGCCCTCAGACAAATTTGAGGGAGGAACAAAAGGTGCAACGACACTAAATTCCTACAAGTTTCATGAAAATAGGAGCTGAGTGTAGCAGAGGTCCCAATAAAAGCAGCAAACAGAGGGAAGCAGCAGGCGCTCAGCCTTTACAGGACAACAGATTAAACATCCTTCCTCTGCTCTGGCAATTGGTTCCCTTAGGGATGTAGGGGATATATTTTGGTTGCAACATATGGTAGCCTCTGGGGCCAGAGCTGATGGGCTCATGGGGAAGGGTCCACAGCTTTTTTTTTCCCCTGTGAGGGGCAGCAGCTATAAGAGTCCCTGTAACAATGCTTTCAGTGCAGCTTTGGCGGTGGTATTAGGGTCATCTCTCATCTGGTGTTGGTGTTACCCCAGTGTAGTCATATATTTGGGTGCTTGTAAATTAAGCATCTTCTGTGATCGCTATAACCTGAGGATTCTGCTAGAATATTAGCCAATATTTAAAAAGGCATGCCTGATATTTGAATAACGTAATTTATTTGCATCCCTCGGTGTAAATATGGTCTAATTAGTTTCTCACTTTAACTGTAAGGACCTCACGTGTTTTATGTGGCATATAACAGACTGAGAGGACATAAAAGATGGCACAAAATGTGAGGCTATTAAGGCAAAGATTTATTTGTCATGTTTGAAAGAGGGATGTTTTGAGCCTGTAAGCAAGTCCTCCGGGGAACCCAGGTCAGCAGCAGTCCAGAGGCCCCCAGGGAGGAGCCAAGCAAGGGACAGTGTCCCTTGTCCCCCAGGGGCAGGCTGAATGCAGGAAGCCTGCTGGGAGGCCACGAGTTGAGGTGGAATGTAATTGCAGTCCAACCTCTGTAGGGAGTGCAGTGCCTCAAAACCAGGACTAAAGAGAGCACAGCAACTATGAGGAGCCTTTAACAGAGTAACAGGCAAGTCAGCAAACAGGAGGAAGAACTCAGGAGGCATCCAAACGTTGAGGTGGTCAATGCTAGCTGATGCATATGCCTGGGGGGCTCTGCCAGGGTCTTCTAGAATATTAAATTGTAATTGAGCTCTTACTGGACTAGTTCATCCCACAAGCCAGATGTGGGCATGGGTCACCTGGTGCATCAACATCTTCAGGCCCTCAGATTTATGAGTTTATGTTTGGCTCTGCTCAGCTCAGTGTTTTTTGCTCAGGTGCAGGTGATGCTGTTCTGTGCTGTCCTTTCTTTGGTGTTGCTGTTATCCCCCAAGTTCTGTGTCACCCACAAGCATCACCAGTGGTGGTGAAGTTTTCTTCTAAATAGTTACCAAAAATATTAGCTGTAATGGACACAAAATACATGGCCTGCACACAATGCACACAAGGTGATTCCTATTTACAATTTGCTTCATGATGTAGACATTAAGCAGCTTGTAGTTGCTTAATTTCATGTAATATTGACACATTGATTTCATGCCATCCTGGTTTCTAAGCCAATGTCACGCAGTACCAAGTCCAAGGCATTTTATCTCTTTCAGCAAAATTTATCATCTCATCAAAGGCGAACGGTTATTTTGACAAAGTACATTTTATATAAACCACTGTGAGCTGGCATCGTTTTTAGTGACCTCCTTTAGTTCTTAGAGCACTGTGCCAGCTGTTGCGTTATTTGGCCTGTATATTGACCTCACTTCATTGGTTTGAGTTTAACCCTGTCCTGCAATAAAACCCTGAAGCAGTTAATGTCAGAGTCATGTCAGTTAATATAAGAATTACCAGGATAATTTCTGTTCCTCTGGTTTCCTTTATTTATTCCCCTCCTAATCCCAAAGTAAATGACAAATTTTGAAACACATTCTGAAATTAAAATTCAATTTTTGACTGATTTTTGGGTTAACTGAAATATTTTCAATAACACGATGGATTTGTGATGGTTTAATAATATCAGCACACTTTGCTTAAACAAAGAAAAATGTAATTTTATCAAAATCAGTACATGGGGTGTGTGCTCAGTGTAGGGAAACATAAATTTTTCTGTCTAAAGGGAAAGTGGGTAAAGAGAGTGATTTGGTTTTTCTGTGTTGACCTTGGTTTAAAACACTGGTTTTTTGCAGCCCCAGAAGAAAGAAATCCACTTTTTAATTAGAGGTGCAGCAGTTTACACATGTAGGTCTGGCAGTGGAGGCTCAGCCCCGCCGTGCTGCCTGTGACAGCAGCAGCAGTACGGGCTGGTGTCTCAGAGCAGTGGAGACATCTCAACAGAGCAACATCTGCCTTCAGATATCAGCTAGTCAAGAGGGAAAATGCTGCTTTGGGGATGCCTGTTTTACCCTCCTTAGCCACAGGGTAACATGCTTATTCTGGCCCTGTGGAAGTGGAGTTGGAAGATTTTTGAGGTGCACCCCCGGACCAGAGGTTGTACCCCTTGCCCCAAGTCCTGATGACCTTTTGCTTGGCCTGTGGCTTGTGCCCGTGACTGCCACGTCCTCAGCGAGCAGGTATTACCTTCTTGAATCAGATGTTGTAAATGGAGTGTACTTAATCAGGCTTTTCTGTGGCTGTTGCCCTTGTGATAGAGGAAAATATTCTCCCGTCGTGTATTTATTAACATTCTGTATGTAAGTAGCACGTCTCCATCTGCATCTTCGTTACAGCCAAAAGCAAACCCTGTTTCCTGTTTGTACTGGGTAAATGAGACCTCTTAAATAAGGGAGGCAAAATCCCTGTCCTACCGTGGAAGATTTCTGATTACTTTTTCTTGAAAGCTGCATGTATTTCACCGAATGTCTATCATATTATCGCTCGGCCTGATAATCTGGATACTTTGTCTCCTTGACGACAGACGACATCCAGAGCAGAGTATCCCTGTGTCACCAGATGCTGCGGGAATGTCGCGGCCCCGGCGGGGCAGGAGGGCTCAGCCTGGAGCGGGAGGTGAGGACCCTGCTAGCAGGGTGCCTGCGAGGGGAGGGAGGCAGTCGGCAGCCAGCCTGTCCTCATCCCTGCTGTGCTCTGCCCCAGGTAATGCTCAAAAGCCACGAACCACAACAGAATTAACTTTTCTGCTTTTCAGAAATGTAAAAACCCAGTGTGATGGAATAATTAATGCAGCTGATTAGAAGGGAAGATTGCACATTAACAGGGGAAGATAAGCACTTAATTTCCAGCCTTATTGCATTTCAGACTTGACTATATTGGTTCCAAAGGTGGATGCAGACTTATTTGCCTTTCTCTATATGTAAGTACGTAATATACATATGTATGATTACAATCTCCTGCCCTGCTTTAATAATACACTTAATTGCTTTCTGGCCCCACCTCAAGCTGCCTGAATTCATTTCATAGGGAAAAGATTATTTGCTGTTGGCCTTTAGCAAGTAAATTGCCTGCCACCCTTAATCTGGGTAATAAAAGGTACTGCATCAGCCTGCTCGCAGCTCTGCACGTTGCATCCACTGCCACACAAAGTATTACTGACAGCTATTTTCCTCGTGCCATCCCAGCAAATGAAGTGAGGATGTAATGTAAAATGTAAACCCCACAGACCTGCTGGGAGTCGGATTCCTTGTCTTCTGTTGCTCTTGCTGTGACACTAAGTCAATTATTTTCATATGACATTTGCATTACATATTACATCTACTGTGCCATCTTTTTTAATGCCAGGCATTATAATAAATGATAAATATGGAGGGGCAATACTCTGATCAGCTCACACGTTGGCATATGTGCATATTGACCCATGAAAGCACACAGGCTCTCAGCTGTACATCCACACATCTGCAAGCACAGACATCACTGCTGTGGCTCACACTGGTCCTGTCCATAGGCCTTTCCACTGAAGTGCCATGCAACAGGACACAAACTGAGCTAAAAAAGGGGAAATGAGACCTGACAGGCAAGGAAGGGCAAGTGTTCAGGCTGGGTTTTTCCACCCAAGAAGGTGTTGCTGATGTGATATTTTTCATTACAGGAGAACACCAGCAGGCAGGACTGACCAAGGACAGGGGAACATGCAGCCCATCAGTTTGTTCTTTTTTCTGTGGGGGACTGTGGGGGTGTAAAAGGCCCATGGTGGTACAAACATGGCCAGGCAATTCCCAGAACATTAAGTGTAAGGCTGCAAAGACTAGAATCATGTTGCATCATTTAGAAGTAATCCAGCATGAGGAAGGATCTCCTGAAGTGTAATCTCCTTGGGGTGCATGCTGTGCATCTGTGCTTAAGCATTTAGGCATCTGTGACTGTCTTTGGTAGAAGAACACAGGCCTTTAAAAGCTTCCAGTCTGCCTTTCTATTTTCTTAATATATCAGGAGGAACAGAAAGGATGTGACATTTTTTTCTCTGATAAATATCAGGCACATTCCACATTCAAGTTGCAAGAAAACAAGAATAATGCCAGCAAATGTCAGTGCAAATTTTGCCATAGCCTCCTTTTGTACTGGTTTTGTTCAGCTCCCCATTAAGTGAACAGCTAGAAAGGGCATGAAATCATGAGAGGCAGGAGGTTTTCAGGACTGGAACACAACCTGCAGCAGAGAAAATGGAGCAAGGTTAGTCCCCAACACTGGCAGACGCAGAGGGATATTGGATAGGCTGGGTTTGGTCCTCAATGCACCCCACAGCTGGTCATATTTAAAGCCAGGCAGATATGAAAACATATGGGATATTGCCAGCCTGCCTGGTCCAATGATGGTAAAATATCTCTCCTCACTCAAGCTGGTGGGGGGCAGCTTCTCAAAAGCAGGAGGTAAAGGCAGTAATTAAAGAAAATTGTAAGACACTCATGAGCTCAGGATCAGCAAGGCAAAAGGGGAAGTGGTTGCCCAGCAGGAGAGTTCCTCCTCTGCTCCTCTTGAAAGGGTAGACATGCATCCACCCCCTCCAGCCTGTTTTTATCTGCCTGAGAGAGGCATTGTTTGCTCAGGATGTGAAGCAAGACATTTCCTCGATGGTTGTTCCTGAGCCCCCCTCTAGTGTGGGCTCTGTGTTTGCTTTCTGAGGCAAAGACTGAGAAACTGAGGCAGTCATGCTTTTCTTTCTTCACTTGTGCCACTTTCCAAGATGGTCCAAGTGATCCCTGCCATCATTCAGACATGCCAGGAGCTGAACTTGAACAGTCTGGAGCTGCTAGTGTACTCGCAGTCATGTCCAGCAGCGTCATCCCCATGGCCAAGCATCCAGGGGACAATGGTGACATTTTCCGTGTAAAAGACAAGGCTGTGCATGACATGATGGCCTCAGAAAGATCATCCCAATGATGTGGTTCTTCTACCTGTACCTCCATTGATTCACTGTGAGATGCCTCAGGTAGATCAACACAACTAATGCTGCACTGCTGGGGGGAAAAAAGGCAGACAGAAATAGGGAACAGCTTCTATGGGAGGATGAGCTGGATAGACTGGAAGTGAGATGGCTGCAAGGCAAGGGTGAGCATGAGGGAGGTCCATGACAGAAAGGGAAACAGAAAGAAACTTTCATTCCTTCTCACCAGGCTTGAAATCATGAAGTAAATTTATTAGGCAGCACGTTTAAAAGAAACAGGAGGAAACAGTGGTTCAGCATTTCAGTGCAATTTGAGGTTGTTGGCACAGGATGGTGTAGGTGCTGGGAGCTTTGTCAAAGGTCAGAAAGAAGCTGTACAAATTCAAGTCACTAAAATCCTCCAAGGGCCACTGAACTCAAGGATGTCATCTCAAGCAGGTGATATCTATGAGCCACTGGATGGAATTTCCGTGGCTCAGATTCATTGTAGGCTTGTGCTTCCCTCACGCCCTCCCTGGACACCTCCTCTGGCTGCTGGGCAGGGGCTGGCTGCGAGGATGGCTGCTTTCTCTCTTTGCAGCCTGATGTGCTATATTGACATTCCTGCCAAGTGAATCGCCTCAGCCAGCTTTCCCTGTTGGAATTAGACATGGAAAGGGCAGGAGCTGAAGGGACCCAGAGCACCCAGCCCACCAGCCCAGTGGGCTGCATGAGTTCCATGCTTCAGGGAGCTCTGAGTGTATCTCCATCCAAGCTGCACAGGGAAGGTTCAGCCTTCTGATGATATTCCAGAATACACTGCACACATTTGTCACAGGGCTCCTGACTTGCTCTTGCCTCTTTTTTTCCCCACTTCAGGAGTATGGTAGCCTCAGTTTTGCAAAGAAATACTATGCTCCTTGAGAATATTATGAGCAGTGATTACTGGTGGATTTTTAAAAAGCCAGCCATCCACCAAATTAAATGCAAATTTCAGAGTTCCTCATCTGGCACCTTTCAATACCATTTAATTGTGCAGCTTGATGACACATAAAAAACCTTTCACGAAAATTTTCTGGCATTTCCACAGCTCCCCATTCCTACAGCTCTGGGCTAAGGAACACCAGGGCTACAAGGAACCCCGGGCTAAACTAAGCTCATTGGGACAGAAAAATAGAAGATTTTGTGGCTTGGTGTTCAGACCTCCTGCCCCCTAACAGCAAGGAATCTTGTTTTAATTTTAGAGGTGCAAATTAAACCATATGGGAACACACTGTGAACAAAAACTAAACCACACAGGTGAAAATCCTGAAAATTAAAGCATTAGGAAAGGCAAGGCAAGGCAAGCTGTACTACGTGGGAAGAGGCTACCCAGAGAGTTTGCTGCAAGAGCCCCTGGAGCCTGCTTCCTGGGGTAGGTCCCTGAGGGTGCTTGCTTGGGGACCAGCTGGCTCATCAGGTTCCCAGTGGCTTTAATTGTGCTTCATCTTGGATTTTCATCCTTCCTTCCCCTCTTTCTCACAAAGCAAGTCCCGTGGGACGCATAAAGGGTCCTGAGGATACGCACGCTGCCTTGGCAAGCCCTCGGGGAGCCCTGTGGAGCAGAGACAGACCAGTGAATCTCTGGGCTTTACCCTTTATCTTTACAGGTACAGCAGCTCTGTCTGGCCTAGAGCTGGCTGAGCCCACCATTTCCAAATCCCTGTGGAAAAGGAAAGGTGCTGTACTGCACAGGCCTTGCCCAGGGCTCGGCTGTCTGCTCTGGCTGTTGGCTCCATGTCCAGGCTGGCAGAGCCAGGGGCACTGGGAGCTGCTGGAGGGGCCAAGCACACTCCCAGCAAGCAGAGGAGGCCCAAAGGATGCTTATTCCTCCCTCCCTAGTCTGCAGGGAAGGTGAGCTGGGGTGTGCCCCTGTGTGGTCACACCATCCCTGCTGTCACGCCTGTCCTTGACTCAGACCCCTCGGAACCTCCCCTGGGAGGGGGCTGGGAATGCTGGGCTCATCACTGGCCGACCCATTCTGGATAATTGGGTTAGTCCTACCCAGAGGCCATGGCTAAAGGGGAGGTGAAAGGGGACAGATTTGTCCTTACCAACTTCGTTGAGCACATGGGAGGCTTGGGAGCTGCTGGCAAGGCAGCTGTGCTTGAAACACACCAAGAGGTGCTGGGCTCCAGCTTAGAAGGGAGGAACGCCTGCACCACGAGGCCCACCTTCAACCTTAAAATCTTAAAATCTAAGAAATGGATATTTTCTTTTGGTTTCTGTTGGAGATGGGCTCAGACTGAAGCTCTGGGTGCACACTCCATTTCAAATTAGATATGAAATGCAAATCTGGAGTTCCCAAGCTTCAGCATTACCTGGGACTGCAACAGCATCCCAGACTCAGGCATCAACAATGCTGGGAGTGCCTAGAGCTGGAGCTGGTGAGCTGCTTGCATCTTGGGTCTCTTTACTTAATTTATTCTTAATGAGAGCTGGAGTTGCCTGTGTATGTAAATCACTCTGTTTATCATAGTTTTACTACAGCACCATCTGTCTATCTGTTTTCATGAGATTTTGTGGCCATAAAGATAGTTGTTGACATGAGAGTGTGTGACTCTGTGTGTGTGTGTGTGTGTGTGTGTGCCAGGGTCAGAGATCTGCAGCTGTCTGCAGGCAGCAACCCCACCGTAGACAATATAATGATCCAAGAAAGTCTGAATTTGGAGGCAATGCACACTCACAGGTGAGCAGAGCAGGTGACAGACCTGATTTTTTCCTAGACAGTGACTGGAGTATTTGTTAAAAGGAATATCTGTTTCCACACATCCTTTGCTCATAATGAAACTACCTTCTGCAGCATCTGTAGCCTGGTGATGGGGATTTTTTTCTGCCCTGAAAGCCTTCTATTTTAATGCCTTTTAAAGTTACTAGCATAAAAGAAGGGATGGTTATTCATTCCCCCAGTTCAGAACAGCCTTTTCTTTTTGCTGCAGCCTGGGCAAGCAGGTTTCTCTTCCTGAAATGGGCATTTGAAACGGGGTTGGAGCAGCAGCAGGCGACTGGCAAAAATATTGGATGCGTTCAGCTGAGCAAAGCATGGCAGTATCAGCCCTAGTGAGATGAGTGAGCTCTGGACTCTGGAGACAAAGCAAAAAAACTGCTCTTGGAGACAAGCTCGAGAGGAGGGAAGAAGTAAATCTGTAAGAAGAGCAAGGTTTTGTATATCCAACAGAAATAATATTTCAGACTTGCAATAACACATAGCTTTAAACTGAGCAGAGTGTTCAAGCTGCTAATATATCTCATTGTCATGTTTCTTGGTTTGCTTTGTGCTGAAGAGATGCTGTCAGAGGGCCTAAGCCAGAGCCTTCAGGTTCATAAAACAAAAGGGTCCTTTAATTTCTTTTTTTATCATTTCAATAAAATAATATATCCATTGCTTGTTTAAACATTGCTTGTGTATTCCCAGGCTAGTCTTGGGAAGAGAAACAAAGCAGAGCTCTCTGACGCAGAAGGAGCAGAGAACCTCAATGACAAATGCATGTCCTTGTCCCAATCAAGCAGGACGTGAAGCACCACCTGAGTCCTGGAATGTGCTCGAATAAAAGCACTCCCAGGCCTGAAGGTCAGCTCAGGTGACAAGAAAAAAGGAGTTAAGGGACTTTCATCTCCTCCACAGTTTTAGCAGGAGGTCTCAGTATTCAATAATATTCTACATATCTCAAAATACAACTACCCTGTTGCAGAAGTCCAGGGTTATTTTTAGGTCTTTGGGATTGTTTTTTTGTACCCAGGAGTTCTCTCCAGGACTACAAAAGGAAGGCCAGCTGGAAAGCTTGGGTTTTAAGCTTGTTTTGGATCACCAGCGCTTCCTGGAGAGCTGTGGAGGGTTTGCCCCAGCCCCTGGTCCCCCAGCAGGGCTGTGGCACCAGGATCAGGGTGTTGGCTGTGCAGGGACCCCACGTTGTGGGCACTTGGCCCCAGGTTTGGAGAGGGAGCCTCGGAACACTGTACTGCAAGTACCTGCCTGGCAGCCCCATCAGCTGGTGAGCTGCTGCCTTTCCCCCTCCCAAAAGGACCAGGATGGAAACATCCTGATCTCCTCTGCTGGGGAGGGTTGCAGTTTTGTTTATGTTCCACACTAGTGTTGTGTTGGAGGTATGTAGGCTCTCATGGGGCTGGCATGTATCCACCAGGGCCATGCACCCAGCCTCCCATGCCCTGTGTCAGGATGGGTGGACAGAAAGCTGTGTTTCCCACCTGAACAAGCCTGATACAAGGGAGTATTAATAGCCTTCTACAGAGATTCCAAAGAATTTTATAATTATGTTCAAAGTCTTCGAATCAGGTCTGGACCTCTGAAAAGCCAGTGCTACCTCTTGTAGGGCTTGTGATCTCAGTGCAGAAACCACTGGTGAGTTGTGAGAAGATAAAACCAGATAATGGTGATGGTCTCTTCTGGCTGGAACATGGATGGGTCAGCAAAGGAGCAAGACAGAGCCTAGCTTGGTAAAACCAGAGCATTGGGAAGGCTGTGCCACCCTGCAAGGTAGAAACAAGGCTGTCCTTAAATCAGTACCTCTTCCTGAGCACCCCCCTCAGTTCTGGCAGCCAGATGGGGATTTGCAGAGGACACTGGACACAGGAGCTGTGGGATGCCATGCAGTGTGGCCCTCCTTTGCAATCCTCCTTGGCTGAATTCAGAGACATGCTTTGCCTATCCTGCTTGGCCCGGACGGGTCACGCAAGGAGACGGGTGGGAGGGAGGAGATCCAGAAGTCCATTGCAGTGGCCCCGCTTTTCCAGCCAATTAATAATGAACCACATTTGAGCAGGCTGCAAACCAAAGGTTAAAGCTTTGCTAGAGGAGGAAAACCCAGCGGGAGCAGGTGGCAGGAGAGCTGACTCCAGGTACTCTCAGCTATGCTGGCCCACAAGCAGATGGTACAGAAAAACAGAGGCTCTAAATTAATGAAATCTGAGTTTATTTAAAGTAGGAGACAGAAAGCACTATGGAAAATTGACCTGAGGTGCATGCCCAGAGTTGGGATTTTCCCCTGTGTGTGTCTGTGGGGCTGCTCTAGGTTGTCACCTCTAGTATGATGCAGGTTTCAGCTCTATATTTATCACATGGGGAGATAAGCCCTGTCCTGTTTTTGTATTAGACCTCCTGCTTCGTGGTTACTACCTGCCAAAGGCAAGTGGGGTATTTGTTATAAAAGAGAACCATTTTTAGACCAGGAGGCCAACTGCTGAGATAGCTCCCCATTATCTCTGGAGACACAGGCGGATGAACATTGAACTTCCCTGACATCCTCAGCAGGCAAAGAGGACTTTTCACCTTTAAACTTTTCCATGGAGCATGCCCAGGTGACTTGGAGCAGTAAAAGCTATTCCCAGCATGGGATGGTTGAGGATGGTGCCAGCATCATCCCCCAGCAGCCCATAGCTGGCATAGTTGGCCATGTGGGGATCTTGCTGCTCCAGCCCCGGCTCCTGCAGCGGGCATACCGCCTTGTGCTCCTCCTCACAGCCTCTGTTTGGTCTACAGGATAATATTTTCCATTCGGTGCATCCAAAAAAAATACAGCCCAGCTGGGCTGGAGAGTCGTCTGAACCTTGACACTGTGGGACTGCAAACACCCCCCCTCCAGCAGAGATCTGCAGCCAGGGCTCTGCACTCTCTGCCACCCCAAGAGATCCCGCAACTGGTGATGGGTTTTTGCCACCTGTGCCCCTCTAGTGCTGGCCCCTCTGAGTGGCTGGGTGCTGGGAAGAAAGGATTGTGCTTTGCCCATGTCCAGGTTCATGGCTGAGACCTGGGATGATGCCCCAGCCAACAATGGAGCTGCCAGGTCTCTGCACTGGCAATCAGGGAAGGCAGCAAAGGATGTGATTGCCATCCATCCCATGTGTTATGGTACAAACCACCCGACTGGGGTTGTGTGCCTCTCTTTAAAATGGTTGGTGGACAGGGAAGATACAACCTGAGGCTGGCTCCAGGCTGTTTTGCCTCCTCAGGGCTCTATCCTGTGGTGTATTTTCAGCAAGTATGGTTTAGCACACGGGAAGGTTTCCCAGCAGACTCACCTCACCTCTCCCTCAGGTGGGAGAAATGGCTCGAGGTGGCAGTGATGACCTTGCCAAGTGGGAATGCTGGAGAGCACAGCAAGCAATTTAATGAGCTACCTGTCCCTCACAGTGAGCTCAGGAGCAGCTCCCCAAAACTGGCAGGTGAGGGGAAGCATGTGGTGCAGAGTGCAGACCTCCATGGCACATCTGCCTTGGCTATTGCACAGCAGCCCTGGGCATTGTGCCTCTGCTGACCCAGCAGCAGGGCTGGTGACCAGCCAGAGGAAAAGCCTGGCAAACTCGTGGCCTCACAGTGCTCTGAGAAGAAGAGAGGAGGAAGAAAAATGAACATGTGCTAGCGGAGCAAAAGCTACAGTAGGGAGGCATGTTTGTATAAATAAAACTAATTGCCTGGCCTGGCAGTGACTCTGGTTTTGCTGTTTATATATATATTTTTTTTTTCCAGGTTCTGCCTATCCCAGATTGCAGGTGCAGTACAGCTTCCTGCAAAAAGCCACAGAGCAGACCAGCAGCAACAGAAGAATTTGGTCCAAAGGCCTCTCCCATGCCTCTGGAAGAGTTGCATGGCACAACCTTGACACAGGCAGCAAAGACCTTGCAGCACAGCTGGGAAGCTGGGAAGCACAGCAGCAGCACCTGTTCCTCCCCAAAGGCTCATGTGGAAATTCCAGCCCTGATTCTGCACAGGATGTGATCCTGACTAACACACCTTGCATAACCATGACCGGGAAATCGCCCCAACATGTGAGGGAAAGCACTGCAAAAACAGTGATGGAGGCTGAAAATAAGGAGCTGGGATCATTTTCCCAGCTAGCTGTAGGAGTGACTCACAAATTCCTTCTGAAGGCCGGTGGTGTTTAATTCGTGCCTTAATGATCTGGAAAAGAGGTGAGCAGCGATGTGGCAAATCTACAGATGGCCCCAGATTGTCACAGTTGCTTGGGATGAGACTGCAAAGAGCATTTTTATGGCAAGTCCCCTGCCCAGGACCTTGACCCCCGATTTGGGTTAGGACTGGAGGGGTTCCACTCATTTGAGACTCGCTGCTGGCACCCCCTGTGTCCTGGCTACAGCACACAAGGCAGCAGGGCTTCAAATACTCACACACAGTCCATGTCTTTCAGATGCTCCCGAAATAAAGCCTGTGAGAGCAAATTTTGGAGTCAGCTACCAGCCAGAGAGCGTGCACCCTGGGGGACAGTGCAAGCAGGTGTGACAGGCGGCTGTGCAGGCAGACAGGGAACCAGGAAGGAAGAGATGGGGAAGGTTTTCCTGAGGCATAGCCTCTCCAACTGAGGTCTGAACAAGGGGGGCTCCCATTCTCTTATCTCCTTTATTCTGCCCCAATAAATCTGCCCCTAACTCAACAAAACCATAAAAGGCTGCTGCTACCTTTTTTTTTAAAAA
>VYXF01006932.1:893846-912468 GCA_013397295.1 Polioptila caerulea
ACAAATCCCGAGGGAAATGGCATCATAAGCCACTTCCTTCTTGGACCAGAAAACAATAGCTTTGTGCTGAGCCTCTATTGTATTCATGAACAGGCTTAAATGAGCTACACAGAACAAGACACCAGCTCTCCTACCTTTCCTAAGATTTTGGGCAACCTACCCTAAATTCAGGAACTGACTGACATGAAAGATGGGGAATTTACCAACTGAAATCCCAACTTCAATAGGCTTAAATATGAGGTGAGCCCAATGGACCAGGAGTTTGGATAGCTGTGGAAAACACTGAGACTGGGTCTTATTGCACTTTCAACTTGCTTAAAGATGTTACAGTGCGTGAGCTAAGAAGCTGTGCTGAATCAAACCTGAGAAAAGCAGGCTGTAATGCCATGGTCGGTGTGTTAGACAGTGTTATCTTGTACATGGTGGGGAGCTGTCAAAATTCAGGGAGATGAATTGTGTCTAACTTCAAAAAGCATGCCTCACCTTCACATTTTCACATATATAATGGTGTTGTGGCAGCAGCAGTGAAGTGATAAAGCCAAGTCTCGAGGTAGCTCAGCAGGAATGAATAAATCTTCATAATTGACAGGCTGTAATAATAATAAATACTTGAAGAGTTTATTTCTCCCTCTATCCAGTTAGAAAATGACTACATGGGAATCCTTGCCAGCAATTGGGGCTCTTCTAAATAATTACCAAGCCAATTCACAACCTCTGCCAGCTCCAGCATCTCAATAATTAAAAAGGTACCACTTGTAGCTAATGGTAAAGAGAACAGATGTTTCGCCTCAGAAGATTTTTCCTTCTTCTTTCCCATCATTCCCACTGCCTTAAGCCATCCTGTGTCTGAGTATTTCCCAGTAATGCTGGCCCACCAGTCCCAGCAGGTTGCAGGGGCAGAGTCCTGCAGCCTGGAGCAGGTGAGGGATGTATCTGCAGGAGCAAAGCTGGGTTTGCTGCACTGAGGGTGATCGCTGTTGTTGGCTGCAGGGTGAAGCAGTGGCATGTTCTCAGGAAGCTGGCTTAATGCCCTTGTGCATCCTCCTGCTGGCACACACCACTTGAATGCCAGGCAGGATGAAACACACAGCCACGTGTCCGGGCTGGCCAGTGTAGGAACCTTCAAGACTTTCTCCACCTCCGTGTGGAGGCAGCTCATATACAAAATGGTGATTTGCTGTCTGCTAAAGGTTTGTACCCTACCCTTAGCCCTGGCACTGCACTGTGCACATCCTCCACTTTCTCCAAGTGGGAATTTTGAGAGTTGATCTTCCAGGCATGAAATCACCTGCTCAGTGTCGCTGTTTTGCTTTCCTCTGACATTACAGCTCTTCTGTGGCCCAGTTTCTTTTGCTTGCTACTACAACCACACAGTATGTTATGAGCACTCAATAAATGCTTCAGTCATCTTGAGATGAGGTGTGAAATAGGAAAGCATAATTTTTGTTTGTTTGGGGCTAAAAAGATGCTTAATCTAGAACAGAAGCTCAAAAGGCTGCAGTTTTGCTGCTTAAAATTTTTGTTTTATTCTGTGAAATTGTATTGTTGCTGTTTGCTAGCATTTAATGTAGTAAACATGACCTACTTCTGGGATGCTGTGGGATATTAATGGATGTTGGCAACAAAACTGCAAGCATTTGCCACCTTTAGAAGGTTTCTTTCCACCCAGAGTTTAAAATTTGGTAGGTTAAGGTTGAGGTTAAGATAACCAGTGGTATTCTGGATTTGCACAGATGATAAACAGAGTTGCTGGGTTTGATCTCGTACATCTGACAGACAGCAAGCAGCATGGTTGTGCCATGGACAGTTTCATACTTGGTTGAACTCTTGGTGCCTCTGATCACTCCAATCCTGCACAGCTCATAGGACAGAAATGGGTTATCTGCTCTCCTTTTGGTTACAAATATAAGCAGGTTCAAATTTAGGCTGTCCTAAGTTAGTCTTGAGCTGGAGTAGCTAAGGCGCATAAGGAGATGGTGTGGCTAATGTGAGCCTCAACAGCTTTTCACTCCACATCCCAGACATGCAGAAAAACAGACAGGGGAGGTGAAGGCACAAATGAAGCACAGCACTAAAGTCCACAAAACCAGGCCCATAAAGCCTACAGAGATCGTGCACCCCTCTGTACAAATACTGCAGTCCATAGGTGAAAGCAGCAGACCTTCAAGGATGTCACCCAAAGGTCCCTTACAAAGCAGGCAAACTATTGGCAGCTACAGCTGAAATGTTATGCTGCTCTGAGCATGCAATTGCTCAAGGTCCTCTTGGGGTGGGCAGTGATCAAAGGGGCAGCAATGGCAGCCAGTGACACACCCTGGGCCACAAGGGGTGACCAGACATGGCGTGAGATCTGGCAGAGATTACAGCAGAAACACAGTAAATGGCAATGTGCAGGGGATGGAAGGGGACAATGTGCCCAAGGAGTCAGGAGGGGGGCAGAGCAGCCTCTCCCCCTGTGGTGACTGGCCACCAGCTCCCAGTCAGTCAGCAGTGCTCACGTTAGGCTGCCTGGCTGTGTGGCATGAGGGGTACCAGGGCTGGGGAGCAAGCCCACTGCCTGGCCCCAGCCTATGGCAGAGGAGCACTGAGTGGCTCCAGGACCCTCATACACAGCTTGTGAGACCTGCCTGCTTATCTGAGCTTCTGTCCACAGACCTTGGCCTGATCACGTCCTGTTTGACCTCGAGGTAAAGCTGTACAGGCATTTGCATCCTTCCTAAGGCAATCAGGGCCGGGCAAGGCAGGAATATCCTCATTTCCCTTTCATTGTCCAAATATCCTTTGCCCTGGAGGGGTTGCACAACTGCCTGCCGGGACAGCTGGACAATGTCCATCAGCCTGCCTTGGCTGTACTGCAAGAAGTATTTCTAAAGGCAGACATGTGACATAGGTGCTCATATCATCTTGCAAGTCTAGAGACTTGTAGTCCTTTGAAGACTTTCAGTCCACATGAGAAAAGAACTTTAAATATTTTGAAAGCCACTGGAGAGGCACATCAATATTTGGTTAGGGTCCATCCTATTTTAGACAAATAAAACTGCCTACAGGAACCCTCAAAGACACTCACATCAAGCCAAGGATCATGGTGGGGCTGATGTCTCCTCCGAAGGTTGCTTGTTTGATCTGTTCACTGTTCTCATCTCTCTTCCCTCCTACTCTTTGGCTCCTGCAGAGAAAAGTGGTGACATGATTTATAGATGTATTCTCAGGCATTTGAATACCTTGTTCCTGCAACCTGCTCTGACAACTGCTGTGCCAAAGGCTCCCAGAACAAAGGCTCAGGACGAATGAATCCTTGTCTTCACTCACAAGAAAGGTTTAAAAAAGAATCACCTCCTTCTTCTATTATTTCCTTGTCTTGTTATTTTAATTTTTTCCCCTGTGCAGACAGCAACATTAAGCCCACTAGAGAATGAATGAATATCAATGAGACAGGGCAAAGATGGAATATGCAGCAATTCTCTCCCAAACTTATAATGAAAATGCCTACAGGGAGGCGGTATTGCAGCAGATAACACACACACTCTCACACCCACTGTTTTTGGGAAACATCCACGTTTACTGGAAAATGTCTCCTAAGTGGGCAAGTTTCCAACTGTCCGCTCCAGCTCATGGTGCACCCACTCTTCTAGCAATTCCATATAGGAATGGCCTCCTTCCAATTACAAATGGAGATGCAGCCAGAGCCCGGAGATGTAACAGGCTGGGAACACTAGAAAGTTAGATACAGGCTTTGCTGTAATTTGCCACATCAGGGACTGTTTCTAATCATAAATTATGTGGCTCAGGAATCAAATTAATTGATTCCTTGCTGGCAGGGAAAAAAGATGGGTTTTTAACAGAAAACAGAGACTTAGAGACAGTGCGTCTAAACTCTGCACCAGCTAAATCCCGCCTTCAAAACTTCCTGAGTCCAGCCCTTTGCCCAGGGTGCCATTCAGCAGCATCCCCTCCTGCTGCAGCTGTGGGGGAGCCCTCACAGCTCTCTGGTCTTATTAAAACTCAGGAGGGAACGGAGGCTTTTAGTGAAAAAGGGATAAAGTCCAAAGCTGGTTCATAAAACTGATGTCTGCAGCAGGAGCCGGTGGCTCCCCAGATGATTTCTGAGTACCCCTAGATCCTTTCTTTCCACAGGCCCCCAAAACAGGGGAACAACAGCTGGGTGTTACAGGACGTTTCCCTGACAAGGCTGCCCAGGTAGTATCCAGGTCTGGTGACTTTCATGGCCTTGGGTAGAGGAGAAGCAGCAAAGGCCCAGCAAGGGGCAGACCAGAAAGCAGCATTTTCCCAGAAGCTGTGAGCAAACAGCCCCAACCCTGCCCTCCCTCTGCCAAAACAGTCTCAAAAAATAGCCAGCTTAAATTTTAGTTAAAAGCCAGTTGATAGCACAGTTTTTTGAAAAATGTGAGTGATAAGCTTTCCTTCTTTCTGAACTGCGCAATCACTGGAGAGCCAAGAAGTGTTTTTGTTGGGATTTTATTTTATATGATAAAAAACTCAATGCTGCCCTCTGTCAGAAATGCAGCAGTACTGGTCTTCAACTGCTCGTCCTTAATTACCAAGCACTGTGTGTTCTTTCCACGGCTCAGCTTTTGACCATAAATCCCCCTCATCCCTTCCGAGAGAGAAGGTGATCCGATTGCCGCCCGCTGCTCGGTTTCTTGTGTTAAACATCTGACGGTGATAAATAATGCACCTCAACGCCTCAGCTATTTCCAGAGATGGCTCAGCTAAGGATGACTCCGTGAAAATAAACCTATTACTGCCCAGGTAGAAAAAAGAATTAGTGCAGTTACTGCTTGTGTGTAGTGCAGTTTAAGTGGAAGAATACTTGGGTGCTCTGTTAAATGCTGATTAATCTATGGTGTAAGGTGACTTCCCAGTTTATGAAGGCCAATTTGAAGACAAGCCCCCCCCGGTATACTGGGAGGAAAACACCCCTACAGTCTGGCACTGCCCCTCCCCAGCTGCTCAGTCCTGAACTCTGTGGGTGTAAAATGTGTGTATGGTCTGTGTCACCTTCCTGGGGTGTAGGACTTGGGCTGCCTGGACTTCTGCCCAGGTTTAACACACCAGGAGAGGTGATTGCTCGAAAGGGATAAATTACAGCTTTTAGCTATGAACCCTGTCAAATAAAAGGCTAAACCCAGAGTTGTTTGGTCCCAGCACACTGTGCTGTAGCACAGCAGTGTAAAAAGATTGTGGTGACAGGGGACCCTGCTGGCTAAGCCCCCTCTCAGCAGGGGCTGGTGAGATTTACACACTGCTGACTTATGGACTGCTGCCTGTAGCTCCCAGTGAGCAGGATATATGTGCTGGGCACCCCACAGCCTCCCCTCCTGAACACCAAGACAGCTTTTCTGTGGCACCATGTCCCACAGGCCTATGAGTCTATCTCCAGAGTGCCTGACAGCCGAGGAGTGGACTAAATGGCCAAAGGGGTGATGAGAGCCTCCCTTGTCCTTACACCCCATCATGTGTCACCTTTGCACTTCTGCTAGGGTCACCACTGTGCAGCCCTTGCACATCCCTGAGAGGAGATGTTATGGTGGAGCCCACCTTGAGCTCAGCCAGCCTGCAGCCAAAGCAGGGCTGCCCTCAAAGGCCACTTTGGACAGGATGGCCACAATTTCCAGTGTGGTTTGGCAAGGCCAGCAGCTGAGGGAAGGAAATCTGGGCTTGTAAAACACTGCATTTGGTCGGTAGCCACAAGCACAAAGCACCAGGTTGCATTGCTTTTCAGACAAGTGCTGTCCTTGAGAAGGTGCAGAGGTCTGGGATGCATTTTCCTGACTGAAAATGGCAAAGATATCACTTGGTCTCACAATGAGTCACTGAAACTCGAGAAAGGCAATTCACCAGGGAAATCAGAAGGAGTAATTAAGACAACATAGTAATTAAAAATGTATCCTAAGAGATCCTGTACGTGACATCCAAACCAGACAGAGAAGCATGCCTTTATCCACCCCAAGTTACATCAAGTCTGGGGAAAGCTGCAGCCACAAAGTCACCATGGTTACAGATGTACAAAACTGAGAGTGATGAGATGTCCTGCTCTGACACAGCCACAGCGTTCATCTTCAAGCTGCAACTATTTAAGTGACCCTGGATTGTGCATTTTAAAAAAGAACCACAGAAAGTCCTAATATATTCACAAATATGAAAGTAGGCAGATTAGAGATTTTAATATATGCACCCTGTTCAGGGTGTGCGGAGGAATATATAATATGTTATTGGGCTGCAAATTGAGACATCCATTATGCAGCCCTCATTCTGTGTCCAAAACTTCTGCTTAGATTTGTTTATATCACCTTCTGTCCTGGCGATGCCTGCATTTAACACACTGATGTATTATGTGTCTATTTGCATGCATGCATACTAAGTTGTAGTTGTAATACATCATAAGCCCTGCGTACTAATTATCACATGCTAATGTAGCAAATTAACCATGCATTCGTTTCCATCAAAAGCAGATTTCCTTTGCATACAAGGTGCCAGATACAACTTCATGTGGCCTGATCAGAGTGGTGCATAATAACCACTAGAATATACTTTCCATGCTATTTTGCTGACATAAATCCACTGATAAAAGCTTGAGAAGCCACCGAGGGTTTTAACTTCACAGTGTTTACTGCACATGATAAGGAAACTGGATTTCACTGTCTGAACGTATTCCCAAGGGCACACTGATGCACAGTGTTTTTTGGGTAGTGGTAATAGTAAAATCCAACCTCGCTTTTGGGATTTCTTAAGGCGTCTTGTTATTTTTGCAAATGCTGTCTTTGTCTGATGCTGACAGGCTGCCACAGCAAACTTAGCAGGAAGTTACCTCGGCTCTCCAAGCGAGTCTACAGGCAGGGAGGAGCTGTTTGGAAACACGGGCTGTGTTTACAGTAGGAAGTAACTCACCTAAGGGTAGCATCAGAGCCAGGTCCTGTCTCTTGCCCTGAGGCTCCCAGTCCACAGGACTATACTGAAATTCCTTGGCCTGATCACCAGAGAGCAAACAGCTTTTCTGCGGCTGAGGAGGCTGTTCTTCCCTCCTAGGGCATGGATACATGTGTGACAAGCAAATTACAAACTCATCCTTGTGCTCTTTGCAGGCACAGATGTGGCTCCTAGGACGATTTAAGGCTTGCTGAAGGTGTGTGGATGGAAGTACAGCAGCTTCCACTGAGCCACAGAATCGATTGTACCTCACAGGAAATTTACAGGAGTGCTCTCCCGAGCCAAGGCTGGCTCTAAGTGGATGTAACTGGCTGCTTTTGCTCCTGGGGTGATGAGGAAACTAAATAGCAGTCTTTTTGCTCAAAAATCTGAGTTTTATTTTAATTTTAAAAATACAAGTTTGCAACTCCTAGCATACAGATACTCAGTATAAAATATAAAATGTTTTTCCTTTGAAGCACTGGAAACGCCTGCTCTCTATATAATAATGGAACATAACACAGAGCAACCCAAGTTTCAAACACCAAATTTCAATAATGCTGTTACAAGTAGTGGTTCATAGACAATGAAAGTGCTGTCAGCATTTGGCTGTAAAGGATTATAACTGCTGGGCTGGTAGGAGGACTCATGCATTACAGAAATCCTAATTAGAAAGGAAGTGATTTGCCTACCCATACATGCTTGTACCTTAGTCATGTCACTGCCATCTCGTCTCAGTTTCCCTCCAAGTGAAGTGACCATGAGCTGTGTGTAATATCTGCCATTATGTGTGTCTGCAAACATCTCAGATGCAGCTCATGGGGCTCCTGCAGCTCCCAAGCAGCCCATGCCCACACTTCCCTTCACCTGGATGAGACAGTTCATGGGCTTCTGTGGCAGCTGAAATGCCAAATTTTAACTTTCAGCTACTGAAGCTTCTTCACCCTAAAATATAAGATCTTCAAACCAGCCTTTTCCCAAAACCTGAGTTTTTTCTGAGCAGTTACTTCCCTCCGTTCTACGCATTTAATTGTCCTGAGCCCCAAGCTGCCTGTCTGCGCTCCTCACACGTGCTCTTGCTGCCTTTGCCAGCTCTTTGAGACATCACTTTTGCCTGGAATTGTTCAAATATCAGTAGGGGGCATTATTGTCTGAGGCTGCCTGGTGTCAGAGTGCTGCCTGTGGTTCTTTATTCCATTCTTTATTCTACAGGAAGACTGTCCTTGAGCAGATTGTGGGGTGACTAGAGAACTGAGACCACTTTGGTGGGTAATCCTACCAGGAGTTAATGATCCTAAAACCAAAGCTACAGTTGAAAGGCTTGGACTATAACTATCATAGTCACACATTATATCTGCCATCTATTTGAATAAATGTTCTGTAGCATAGATTTGTCCATAAGAGTCCCATCAGGAAAATCAGATGTTTACAGCTCAGAGTTTTCATGTACCTTTTTTTATGAGGCAGAGTATCCGTATGTCTTGTAAAAGGAAACAGAAGAAGAATTCAGTCTAAAAGTTAGATTCAAAGTTGGGAACATGCCTTGAGGTTTCCATGCAGAAAAGTGGTATTTGCAATTTTACTTTTAAAACAGTTTATTAAAAGACCACAGATCTCTTTCACCTCTAAACTTTCAGAGTGTGTCAGCACTCCTCTGGTCAGATTTTCTTTTAATCTTTGATTTGAGCACTGGTAAATTTGTCTTCAAACATGACCTGCAGCAGTGCTCTGACATGAGCTTGTGCTTCTGCTCTGATTCCGATTCATTCATGTACAGAGGAACCAGCAGAGGGATCTATGTGCTGCTAACACCCTGAAAATAGGACTTACAGAGTCTCTGAGCATACTTTGGCCTTGAGACCGCTAAAGGGAGTGAATTTCAGCTCAAAATTCGGCTTCATCTTCAAGCTACAATGTGATTTTCATGCCTGGGCTTTGCTTACTAAAGTTTTCTATTACAGCCCTGGGACAAAAATGCTAATCCAATAGCTTTCATCTTTCCAGTGTCTCTGACCCGTCTGACTCCCCAGCCACATTCTGGAGTATGCTCTGGATAGAAGGATATGCTGCAAGGAAGGCTGAACACATAGCCTGGTGCTTCTTTAAGCAATTGTGTATTTAGTCACTAGCCACTATGAAAGAGTTGGATTAATTTTTATTGTGTAGCCTTCTCTGAGGAATAGCTCAGCCATTTGCCCAAAGAAAGAGCAAAAGCTCCTCCTTTCTTCCATCCCTGCTCCAGTACTCAGGTGAGACCCATCAGATCTGTGCTGCACACAGTGAAAAAATTCAGAGGATTATTCTGTTCCCTAAACTGAATGTAACTGGGGATCTGCGTTAGCACAGGAATTGCCATCAGGAGTGACCCCTCAGACCATTTGACCCAGTGTTCTTCACAAGAGACTGCCAACACCATTTGACTTGGAAAAAGAAGCAAGAAAACCTAATAGTGCTGCTACAAAGGTTAGCTTTGGTCTGGGACCATGAGGACTGGCAGCTTCTAAATGCTTTCAATAGTGCATTGCTGGTGAATATAACTCTTGGCTGCTTCAGCTCCCCATATGGCAGCACAGAAAGGGAAGCAGCAGCTTCTTTCAGACCTGTAATAAAGAAAGACAATGGTAAAGACTAGGAAATACCAGAAAGCTGCAAAGAATTCACACATTTAAATCAAGTTTAAGTGAAAGACACAATTTCCAAAGTATTGGTTTGCATATTTATTGTATTGTCTGCACCCCATACCAAGAATTACTCATTCCTGGCATCATTTTTGCCTGTGAAACACAGTAACTGCAATTACACTTCCTAAAAAAGTCCAGCACTTTACCTTAAACACAATGCTTTTTGCCAAACTCACCTGCAAGGAAATATTTTTTGATGAAATGCTTGAGAAGTCACAACAGACGTCAGGTCTGACTTGAGTGTAAGCATCCCTTCCTGTGACACATCATTTTTGTGTGTGGAAAGGAAGATAAAAGCCCTTTCACCACTGGGTGCTACCCTCCAAGCTGATCACTACGTTAATGTGCAGATGTTCTTTTGATACGACCTTTTTCATACTCCACGCAGCGGGTTGTTTAGGTTTTCTGTGAAGAAAATGGAAAGAGACCCAGTGGGTGCCTGGAGTACTGCATGTTTGTTGTTATCCACCTCACTCATCATAACATCATGTGAGTCGATGCGCCTGTGATTTCTTTTTTTTTTTTTTTAACATCTAATGCAGTCACCAGGAGTTGCTGCTGCAGTGGCGCTGCCTGTGGAAAATTAAAGGATTGAGAAGTGAGGACAGATTTAAAATCTACAATTTAAATCCAAGTGGCACAAGAGAAAGAGCTTAATTTTCTATATCATTTCAGGCGTGAAGCAGAAGGTGACCCCGTGGAAATCATTTTAATAACATAAATGAGATGGGATGTGTCATCTGTAAGTGAGGGAGCAGGGGGAAGGCAGCCACAGCTCACAGGGGGCTGTAGCTGCAGGGAGATGGAGCAGCTTCAGATGGAGATGATTTTTCTGTCAGCACAGAGCGCGTGAGGGGAGAGCTGGAGCACGCTCACAGACAGCGGTGCTTTGAAAGAGTAGGGAAATAATTCTGTGTGAGAGATGCTCTGTCTTGCTGTGACATGAACGGAAGAAGCCAAACTCCCTGCTCAAATATGCAGGAAAATGTTATATGTTCTCTACTACAAGGAAAAGGAAAAAGAAAAGGAAAAAGAAAAGAGAAAGGAAAAAGGAAAAAGGAAAAAGGAAAAAGGAAAAAGGAAAAAGGAAAAAGGAAAAAGGAAAAAGGAAAAAGGAAAAAGGAAAAAGGAAAAAGGAAAAAGGAAAAAGGAAAAAGGAAAAAGGAAAAAGGAAAAAGGAAAAAGGAAAAAGGAAAAAGGAAAAAGGAAAAAGGAAAAAGGAAAAAGGAAAAAGGAAAAAGGAAAAAGGAAAAAGGAAAAAGGAAAAAGGAAAAAGGAAAAAGGAAAAAGGAAAAAGGAAAAAGGAAAAAGGAAAAAGGAAAAAGGAAAAAGGAAAAAGGAAAAAGGAAAAAGGAAAAAGGAAAAAGGAAAAAGGAAAAAGGAAAAAGGAAAAAGGAAAAAGGAAAAAGGAAAAAGGAAAAAGGAAAAAGGAAAAAGGAAAAAGGAAAAAGGAAAAAGGAAAAAGGAAAAAGGAAAAAGGAAANAGGAAAGGAAAGGAAAGGAAAGGAAAGGAAAGGAAAGGAAAGGAAAGGAAAGGAGGGAAGAGTACCTGTGTTACTGTCGCCCTGGAGAGTTCTTTTCCATCCTATGTATGAATTCTCCAGCAAACAGACAGATGCTGAATTCATGTTACATCCTTGGGGCCCCGTGTTCCCAGAGAAGTGGACCATTATTCTTTGCCTTGTTTTCATTTATTTTGCTGTGTTAGTTAAAAATTGAGCTTATAGAAACATACTTCCTGGGGCAGACGGAATCCAAAAAGGGCAGTTTTATTACCTGGCCTGACTCTCCCAGTTCACTTCTGTGGTACCTAGGGCTGCTGCCAAGGAGGGCAAGGTTCTAGTTAGGTTGTGGGAAAGTTCACTGGGACCAAACATCCCACTTGAAAACAATGCCACACAAGGATTGGTAGCTGGCATTGCCTTCTGGCTGGCCTGGAACAGAATCATACTGAAAAGCAGGACAACCAGTTTCCATTCTCTGTCACAGCCTGGCCCTCAGAGGAAGAGATAAAGAGAGCACTTGCTCTCACTGAGAAGAAAGATCTGAACCCCTTCAGGCAGGAGCCAGCTAGTTCAGACTCCTCTGCAGGTGGGAGAAGGGTGGAATGACCACCACTTCCCCAGGTAGCAGGCAGTGGAGTTTATGGAGCAGAGGAATAATTGTAACTCATCCCCACTCAGATTTGGAACCACAATTGTTGTGCATGTATGCAAAAACAAACAAACTGCTGAAAATGAAAGTAATTGTCCCAAAGGAAGACTGGAATGCAAAGCAAGGGTTTTTTAGCATTAGGCTTGGTGCTTCCCATTGTTTTGCAGGATGGACACAGCTCTCAAGCTGCAGTCTTGGGAGGGGAGGTGTAATGCCTCCTTGTTTCATATCCATATGTCATTAAATGAAGGTGACAAAATTTGGGCCATGCTACACTGGGGCAAAGCTCACATCTTACAAAAAGCAGACACAAAGAGCCAGAGGCTGGATTGTTCAACCATCAGGTGAAGTGGGGATAGTTATCTTCTATGCCCAGATCTCACACTTTTCCTACGGAGGTGTAACACATAAAACTGATTCCTTCCCTCTAAAATCACTCCCTAAAAATAGGATATGCACTGCCAAAACCTTCTGTGAATGAAGGGTATCATAGCTCATTAGAGGTGCAGAAGGGATCCAGGGAGTGAGGATGATCTGTGGCATAAGCTGTCTTAAAGCAAAAAAATCAAAATTCTCTCCTGTGTGATGGCTGAGTACCAATGTCAATAATCTCTCAGGATTTCAGTGGGGTAACCTGGAAGAGATGGCTGAAGAGAGAGTCTCCATAGGACTGCTCATCCTGGTGAATTTCAGGTATCTGTTTAACCTTCAGCATCTGAGCTAACCAGTGACAAACTAGACATCCCAAAATATATTCCAGCCGCAAGCTACCGGGTATATTTCAGAGAGTTATGGATGGAGACTTGGGAGCCACAACACATGCTTTAAAAAAATGGAAAGCAAATATTCTGCTAACCACAAGCTTGCAGAAAGAACTGTTAAAAATCCTGTCCCCAAAGAGCTCATGAATAAAGGAAAGAAGCTCTTTGAAAAGAGACAGAGCATGTGAAATTCGAGGTGAACCACATCTTTATTTGTTATCACCAGCCTGAAAGTTAAACGCTCTTTTATTTTGTTACAAACACTTACATGTAGAAAAAAGGAAACTACTCTTCTGTGAAGACTTTGTTTTGTTATTTTATTAAAGAAAAAATTCCATTTCAAGTTATCTTTTGCAGGTGTTAGTTTTGTTTCTCAAACAGAAGCAGGGAAGCCCTGTGGTACTGAAACACAGCTGATACTGGGTACTTTTAGCAGTAACATGTAGATGGTATTTTATTTAATTTACAAGATCAGGTGCTTAAGGCTTTGCAAAGGCAGATCTGCAGCTTTAATGCATCCCCTTGTGACAACGGTCTGGAATCAGCCTTTATACATGCTGATAGTCTACAGGAAGAGGCAGAAGGAATAGATGGGGCGAATAAATTAAAAACAAAAAAATGAATTGAGAAATTATACCTTACAATATACAAAAAGGAAGGTAAGACCAGATGTATCAAGCCAAGTCAAAGATCAAAATTTATATAGTCACAGTTTGGTGAATACACAGAGACATAGCACATTTTCAGCCATGTCTCTTACCAACAGTAATTCTCATGGAAGCAGGACACAGCCCTCCATTGGGGGAATTCCTGCCAGGAAGGGTGGGAGGATGAAAGAAGTAATAGTGATAGGAGACCCTCTTTATGCAGAACAGCAGGTGTGAGAGGGTAGGTCAGAGCACACAGGGCTGCGAAAGCAAGAGGCAAGACACCAATATTGGAGTCATTCTCAATGAACAGGGATGCCAGGCACTGAAGCTGGAGGATTTGCAATGACAAGGCATGGCTAGCAGGTCTCATGAACATCCTGTGTGGAAGAGGAGTGATTAAATGGATTGCATTCCCCTGCATCTAGAGCCCTCTCATGCCCTGCCATAGTGGTGGTAGCCAGCATTGCTGCTGCCACTTCCAAAAATGCCTCTGGGTGGGACATTGCTCAGTGCAGAAGGGAACTGGTCTCTTATGACCTGTGTAATGTTTCTCATGGATCCTGGGCCATGCTCTCCTACTTTCTGCTGGACAGCTCTTCACCTCAGCAGTTAAATATGTGACAGTGCTGTCACCTTAAACAGGCAGACTACAGAACACCACAGATAGCAGAGCACCATCAATTCAGTCGCTGAGTGACACGAAATACTAAGAGTGATGAATCTTTCCTACATGGAAAAGAAATGATTGATTTGAATAATTGCCCGAGAATATTCACATGACACTCGAACACAGTCGCTGTCATGATTACCAACGTCTCTCTTCCTAACAGTAAGTCTGTAATTGGCAGGAGTGTCTTAGATAATTTATACAGCAACAAGATTTTCACACTTTCCCAGTTTTGGATAGTTGCTAATATTTCATGAGACAGTAATTTTGTCATACAAGGGAGCTTTTGGCACATCTGTTGATGCCGACTGTCATTGGATTTCTCCATTTTCCTGTCTTTTTTATTCATCATCACTAATATCCACCTATTCCTTTATTGTATTGTGGAGATCTATATTTAGTTGAATTTAGATTAGTGCAAGTCTTTTTCTATATTTAACAGAAACACCTACTTCAAGTCCATATATGAATGGATTTCCTGTTATAAGGAAAAATTCCCAATTGCTTAAGAAGTTTGTTTATACCATGTTGTTAAATAAGTGAATGGCTAAATAAATCGTTTGCTTATCTATCTGAACTGCATTCCAAACTAAGCAGACCACTCCAAAAGCCAAGCAGAAGCTGTCACCGCTCCAGGAGGAGCTAGGAAAGAGCTACTCTCTCGTTGCTTTGCTGTCACGCTCGTGTGGATTGCCACATGCTGCTCACTTCTGTGCTCAGTGGGATCCCACTGCTAGCAGCAGAAGCAGGGGTTGCTTGTGGGACTGGGAAGTCTTCTTGTTCTCTTAGTATCATGAAACTAGTGGATAGTTTTAACTCTCATCCTTAGAAGTCTTTTTCTGATCTCTCTTTGTATAGAATAGTCATGTTTGCTTGTCTGTTTAACAGCACAGGTGCTCATTTCACCTCATTTTACCTGCACCAAGATAAGCAAAGCCTTAACCTTTTTTGGCAACACCAGCAATTACCCAGTCCTTGGGCTTTAGGAGTGAAACACTGGGATCAGAGCTGTGATTTCAGAACACCCAGTGTCCTCACTGCCTCATAGGCACATGTCATTTCAGTGGCAGCATTGCTCAGCAGCAGATTTATTTCTTTTTTTACTCCTGCATATGTTCAACATCAGTGTGTGAAAAATTGCTACTGGAGGGCAGATACTGATCATGATACAGCTATTACTGGATGCCAGGTACTGCAGAGATTGGGGTCACTGCTTGCTTTTTCCAAAAGAGAGACAGTTTAATGAAATCTTGCTCTTTGGAGGCAAGAAAGCATTTATCCCTTCCAAACAAATTCATAGTCCTGAGGTAAGATGACATGAATATGTATAATTTCTTTAGTGAATTACATGAATTTGTAAGAGAGGTTTGAGGCATATAGCACTTTCAAAGTCCCTCATTCAGCTCTCTCTGCTGCTGGCATTTAGCATATGCTGAGCGGTTGTGCAGAGTTCCATGGTGCCTTCAGACCCAAATGGCATCACTGATGTTTTTGGCTGAAATGGTTTTCCTTGGCAGGATGATTAAGCAGCAGCAGACTCCATGGATGTTGCTTATTACCTCTTACAAGTCTGGAATCACTGGTGCTCATCCAGTTTTACATACTGGCTCATTGGCCCACAGTCTCTGCTGAGCTGTGGTAATACCACAGGCAGACTGCTACACCCCTTGGGATTGTGTGTCCCACTACCCCCACCAAAAGTATTTTACAAAGCTGACATTTAAAAAAATCTGAATGGCTAAATCCCAGCAAGACCGTACCAACAGCTTGTGTAGATCCTTCTCTCCGTCCTGCTGTGGAAAGGATAAGAGCACAAGTGCCCACAATTTGTGCAGCACTCAGAGGTAGTGAATAGCAAGGGAGAGGAGAGGCATTAGCTAAATGGCCAAAAAAGCTGATGCAGCCTCATACAGAGACACACAACAAAGAATCCAGTGGATCTAGTTGACTTCAGCTGAGCAAGGCTTGGAGTGCTGCAGTCTCGTGTGTTGATGTTCATGAGCAGGCACATCAGTGGGTGGAGTCAGCTTCCAGGACCCAACCCTCTGGTATTTTCTCATTCAAAGAGGCTGTGCATACAGAGAGAACTATAGCCCAGGTATAGAAGGGGACGTGAGGAGATGATGTGTGGGTTGGAAACATTCCAATGTTTGCTTCAGGTTGAGATACAGCTCTGTCTCTTGAACTGTAAAGGGTGCCTTAAATCTTCTAGCTCCCAGTTGTGAGCCCATCCTCTGCCTGTGTCTGTAAAAGCTGATTTATTCCCTGATTTGGGCAAAATAACTGTGTGACACTACATTGAAGCTCAAGTTCAGGTCAGGCAGCATCTTCTTCATAGGTCTCATGCTGTATCTACCAGCCTTGCACAGATGTCCTGGGCAACCTAAACTGCCCAAAATTGCACTAGGTGCCTATGCCTGGGCACCTGAAGGGATTGTCTCTGCCATTAGCACGTTCACACTGCTTCCAGGAGAAATCCCCTGTAAAACCTTGCACTAAGGAAAACACATCCCTACCCCTTATAGACGATGTGCTTAAACAGATGTGGGTCTACAAATTTCTTACTCCAGGAAAAAACAAATGAACTGTTTTGCATGAAAAGTTTATCAGATTATGCTCTTTTTCTCACTGCAGGTTATTCTGAAGCAGACATGACAATAAATCACCACAACCCTATGAATATTTCATAGAAACAAATTTCATCTTATGGGTGTTCTTTTTTTCTTGAACGATCATGTCTGTGTCTTTAGCCATTCACCGTCTGTGATATGTGGCTGGCCACTTGATCCAAATTACTGTGGTGTCTGGCTTTTGACTGGTTCATTAAATATTTCATAACAAGGAGGAAAAGTAGCACTGCAGATGACATTTATGTGAATATGCAAGCAGGTATTTGTGAAAATCTCAGTCAGGATTTCTACTCACAAATGCTTTGGGAAGATTAATAGATATCTCTAAACATTGTTGAAATAGTGACTTTTCATTCCAGTGAAAATTCCAATGAAATAATGAAAATTATGATGATAATGATTATTTGGCACTGTTGCTCTAGTTAAATGTGGGTGGGTCCAGCATTCTGAAGTCTGTCCAAGTCTGGACTATAACTCAGAATGAGAAATGAGAAACAGAGTAGATGGTATCTCTTGCAATGGATTTCATTAGTGTAACAGTTCTTGAACAAACTGAAAAACAAATCTCAGAAGCCTGACATTTGCCTTGTCAGTCCATGGGAGCTCAACACTAGAATTCACAGATACTGTAACAAAATTAAATTTTAAGTAGCAACAAGCATTCCTGAGAACCTTCAGTTCTTGTGTGTATCTCTTGTAACACAAGTTAATTCTTTAGATTATTAGCTACAAAATCTGTAAGGCAGAAAAAAAGAGGCTGGAGGAAGGAGCACTAAGCTTTTAGATTTGATTCCCCCAAATGATTATCAGCTTTTCAGGAGCAAAGTTTTCAACAGTTAATCTTTTATATTAAATTCCTGCATGCATGTTCAGCAGTCCTGTCACTCTGGGAGCATTTAGCTATGCATACAAACTCCAGCTAATGCGGGAGATGCTACCAAACCTCTATCTGTCCTTCCCATTGAGTGAGAGCTCTGTACGGGCTCAGAAATGGGAAGCTCCCATGAGAAACAAAAGCTTCAGTGAAGTGAATGACAAAAGCCCCATTGACTTTGGAGGAGGCTGGGAGCAGAGGTGCTGTTACACACACGTGTCCACCTGCTCAGGCAATTCAGCCTCTTGTTGTGGGCTCAGCATGCTCTCGGTACTTTATTCAAGCTGTAATCGTCTCTGGGTTGCTCTGGTGAAGCCTACCTGCAGCAAACACCACCATGCGAATGGGACCTACCGCTGCTGTCACAATTTCCCTGGTAGGAGGGAACCTTCCTCTGCTAAGGATACAGGTGCCTGCGATCTGTCAGGTTTTCCTGGTGGATTTGGAGCCATGTACTCTTCATAAGGATGGCTGCCCTCTGCTTTTGCACATCTTCCTGAGTGGAAGAGCGCAAGGAGTGTGGGCAGCAAGGAAAAAGCCTGTCTGGCAGGGGGAGCAGAGGCTGAGGAAGGGACCCAGAGGGACAGGGGTAGGACAGGGTGGGGAAATGATGGGGGGTACAGCAGAAGAGGAGGCTCCAGGGAGACTTCCTTGACCTCTTCAACCACCTGAAGGGAGGTTGCAGTGACGAGGGACAGGTCTCTTTTGCCATGCCTAGCATGAGAGGACTAAAGGAAATGGCCTTAAGCTGGGACAGAAGAGATTCATGTAAGCTAGTAGAAACAAACTTTTCACTGTGAGGGTGGTCAGGCATTGGAACATGTTGTCCAGAGGTGTGTTGAAGTCATCATCTCTGGAGATGTTCAAGAGACACTTGTATCTGGCGCCGGGTGAAGTGGTTTAGGGGTTACAGTGGTAGAGCTGGGTGGACACTTGGACTGAATGATCTGAAAGGTCTCTCCCAGCCTTGATGACTTTATCATTCTGTGGAGGCTGGAGGAGATTTGGGAGAAAGATGAGGAGCTGCAGGTGGGCAACGCAGGAGAAAGATGAGGAGCTGCAGGTGGGCAACGCAGATAGCTGGGAAAAGCAGAGGGCTCCAGAAAGCCGATCAGCCGAAGAGGCAAGGGCTGGGCAGCCCGGGAAGAGAGCCGGGAGGGGAATCCGCCGGGCTGCGGTGGGAGCAGGGTGGGAGCTGGTACCGGGCACAGGGTGTGCGCTGAACGTGGGGCAGGAGCAGGGACAGGAGAGGGCACAGGAGAGGGCACAGGGTGTGCA